>JAJOZX010002050.1:60000-300000 GCA_023014485.1 Bathynomus jamesi | reverse complement strand
AGCGCTCAGGCTAACAAATGCGGCCTATTGCTCTCATGCCTGTATTATTATTATTATTATTATTATATTATTACCAGCATCATTGGAATTCGAATCTCCACCTTCAGTATTTTTATGAACTAAAGAAAACTAAAGATTTAAAAAACAAAGCATGGGACGACGGATGAAAAATGGTGATATGAAAAATCACTGATGGAAATGTGATGAAGAAATGAAGTGAAAATGAGAACGAGCAAACGAGTGAGAGTCAAAAGAATCACAAAAGAGGAAGGATGCCAGTCTCATCAAACCTAAATTCACATTATATCAGTCTAACTTGCACCTGTCCCGAGCACCAAAGAGAAAGGGTTAATGCCAGACTATCCACGACGTTCCAAGAGATAAAGCGGTCTTAAGTTCGCAAACCTTGAACGCTGCGGGACCAACGAGTGTCGTGCAGTTAAAGCGATAATACAGTCTGCACAGTAGGACCAAAGACCCCTCTTCATCAAATACTCATAGGTAAGGCGATTTTTTTTATGCAGGAAGGAGGGGCTAAGGGCGAACGCCCGCAGAAACATCCCCCCCACCCCCCCATGGAAAAAAAAGAAGATTCAAAATACAAATATTATTCTTAATATTTTTTTTTATTTTTAAAAGGTTGCGTAGTGTGTAAGATGTATGTATGTGTAGTAAGGAACGGGGAAAGAAGTGCGTGTTTGAGAGCATGCTGGACTGTTCATAGGTAGATGAGACACGGAAAGAGATTAGCTAAGAAAGACTGACGGGAGACATTGGAGTTCCAGCATTCCCCGTCTCCTGCCTAACGTATCCCCAGGAGTACTTTCCTGGTCGAGTGGTGTCTAAATCTCCTTCTTATAATGGCTGTTCGATTATGGCTAGTTCCCTTAAAATAAAACTTTCTTAATTTAGATGAAATAACTTCTTTTTGAGGATGTCTTCTCGGAGAAGTTTTTCCTTCTTTTGGAAATCGAAGATTCTTTCCAGATGGTAGAATAACTTCTTTTAATGATACATAAATTCTTTTGATAGAAGATATGATTTTCAAAACTTCTTTTCTTAGTGAATTGACAAAATAGAAGATAATATTTCTATTTGTAGAAGGTTGCGAGAAGTTTTTTTTTCTATGTGTGTGTGTTCGAAGGCGGGAAAAGTCACCTCCGGCCGTCGGGAGTAATACTAATGTTAGGAGAGCCAGAAACTGGCAGAACGCTCAGGCCAGACAAATGCGGCCCGTTGCGCTAACTCCTGGATTATTATTACCAGCACCATCGGAGTCGAACCCCCGACCTCTGTCTTCATGTCACATGCGGGGAAACGATGTTACTCACTGAGCTACAGGCACTGGCCCATGAAGAAGCAATTCCATGAACAAACAACAGCCGCAACCTCACGTATCTTGTTGGGGCCAAGAAGCCAAGAAACCTTTTTACATCTTACCAGAAAGAGTCTATGGCCTTCATACATTTCAACAGACAAGTAGTCTTCCAATACAAAAAACACTATAAGACATTTCCTAAACCAATCTCCTGACAACCAAACACAAAGTATATACAACATACTCGTACCTTGCTAAGACTGCAATATATATTGAACAAACTAAGAAGGAATTAGTAATGAGACGAAACAAAACCATTATGATGTTCAAAACGGTCCAAGAATCTAAAGTTTTGTTCCTACATTTGGCAGGTAATAATAAATTAAATGGAATGATTCAAAAGCGTTGTACTTGTCATCAGTGATGATAATATTGACGAGAATTTAATAGAATCATGATTCATCAGTTTCTTTATGATCATAATTTGAACTTTGGTTCACAAATATTTAACCTTTATTACTTTTTATTTAAATACTAAATCTATAAAAAAATTAAATACTGTAAGTTATGGGGATGCTGTTATTATACTGGATTTCCGCTATTATTATTATTATTATTATTATTATTATTATTATTATTATAAACGTTTTTAATCTTTCTTCCAGTTATCAAATTAAGGTGAGGAAATGATGAGTCGATTATCTCTTCTTCACAACTTCACAAGGACTGTCCTTTTGGTAAGAAATTCATTGCTGATAATGGTCACCCGAATTATGGTGTTGTCAGATCCCCTCTCTCTCTCTCTCTCTCTCTCTCTCTCTCTCTCTCTCTCTCTCTCTCTCATATATATATTCCACCAAGATTCGAACCCGTGACCTCTAACTCGGAGTCGCAGGCGCTGACAACTAAGCTACAATAGAATAAAAGTTATTACAACCTGGCGCATATTTGATCACCAGAGAACAACACTTAGGTTTTCACGTCTAAAAATGTTTTAACGTGAACCCCTTCCCCCCACCTGCACTCTAGCCAATGGACAGTAGTATTTAATTTGAAATAAATTCTGTCTATTGGCTCGAGCACAGGGGTTTAACATGTATAAACATTTTTGGGCGTGAAAATGCTAGCGTTTCTCTTTCATGATGAAATATGCGCCAAGTTGCAACAACTTTTATCATGTCGTAGCCTACTGGTCAGCGTCTGCGACTCCGTGTCAGATGTCCCAGACTCGAATCCTTGTGGGAGATATTTTGTATACGCAAAAAGTACACTACTCATGCGTTTATTTCCATATATACATATATATATATATATATACATATATATATATATATATATATATGGACTGTTTAACCTCCTTCGCAACATCTAAGGTCATATGACGGAGGGGACCTACAGCTTTACGTGGGATCCGAACCACGGGTCGCTACATAATCTGGGCGTGGAGGACGGTCTCCCATTTAACTACTACCCCGACCCAATGTCGCTTAACTTAGCTGATCTCCGGGAAGCAGTGTTACGACATTGGCCACGACGTAGCCCATACACACACACACACACACACACACACACACAATGGAATGAGAGAAGAGGCAGATTTTGTACTGTCGCAACTACGGTGGAACAAGGGACCATGAAAGCGACGAGGATGGAAAATATCCTCGGAATACGAGGCTCAAAACTTTTTAATGTACTGGCCCAAGAACTGAGGAACCGCCAGTACACCAACCTGAATAATTTCAAGAACCAGCTAAACAGGTTTTTGTGCAAAGTCCCTGACCAGCCATGTGTGGCTGGCTACGAAGGCAAGAGGAGATTGGAAACCAATTCCCTCCTACACCAAATCAGGTAGATGAGGTGGGATTCTGCAGAGGGTCGATCCTGAATCGTCGTCAAAACCCTTATAAACTGAAGCTGAAGCATATACAGGGTGGCCACAAAGTCCCTTTGCATGGAAAACAGGGGCAACATACAGATATGCTGTAATTTCACTGCAAAAGGACTTTATGGCCACTCTGTACAGTATATACAGAGTAGGCAAAAGTCGCGCATCATAGGAATTTTCAGTGTTGACTACAATATATTATTTTTTCTTTTAGGTAGGGGATGACTACGAAATTAAAAATAGACGAGAGGGTGAGCTTGGTTTTAATGTATGGAATACCAGGTACAACAAATCGATGAATCAGTAGAGAATGTAAATTCTGTACCGATTCATCGATTTGTATAGAATTTAAATCCTGTATCGATTCATCGGTTTGTAGTACCTGGTATTCCATGCATTAAAACCAAGCTCACCCTCTCGTCTATTGTTAATTTCGCAGCCATCCCCTACCTAAAAGAAAAAAAATGATATATTATAGTCAACACTGAAATTTCCTATGATGCGAGACATACAAATGTCTCTTATTTCAGGTTGACTGAAGTAATAACGAGAAAAAAAAAACCTGAAATGGCACTCGCGCATGCGTAATCAGATAAGCGTTGCAGGAAAAGATCCCCCGGAGAAAATACCCCCCGAGGAAAAAATCCCCCTGGAAAATATCCCACTGGAATAAATCCCCCATTAGTCATGAAACATATAAAAAATTATTTAGAAATGACAGGTTAGGTCAGGTTAGGTTAGGTTAGGTTAGGTTAGGTTAGAGCTTTTATAAGGTGCATTCAAAAGGAGCAAGCTATACAACAAGTTTATGCTACTCAAGCTATGGCTGGTCATCCTTCTCATACGCAAAGAAATAAATACAAAAGTGCAGTAGCTCGTATTAAAAGTATCGTAGATGATGTTGATAACCGATCCATTATAGATTATCTGAAAGGAATCGCCTTCAATCTAAAATTTTAAACACGGCATTTTTTCACATACATTATCTATTCGTTTTTAATTGTTTCTTAATAAAGAATAAATTTTATTTAGCATTATCTGTATCCTTATTTCTCATGACTAATGGGGGATTTATTCCTCGGGGATATTTTTCCAGGGGGATTTTTTCCTAGGGGGATTTTTGGGGGGGGGGGGGGGGGGGTTCCTCCGAGGGGATCTTTTCCTGCAGGCTCAGATAAGTTATATTTGTCATTTCAGTAATTCTCCTTTAGGCTATAAAAAGGAGTTGTGTTCGTAATTTTATTTGTTTAACTGCGTAAAATGAATTCAGTCATATTTCTATTAAAGTTATTAAAAGTTATTAACTTATTAAAAAGTATTAAGTTATTCTGTATTAAAAGTTATTCAAACGCTTTCGTCTTTTCTTCTTTTAGATTGTAAATTAATGGTGTATCTTGTTTATTCTGGTGTCATTATTTGCTCTATGATAATGTGAAGCTGATTATCATTATCATTTATCTCTAAACTGCGTTTATGTTCGTGGTCTACTGAGTTAGGAGGGCCAGAAATTGGCACAACACTCGGGTCAGACGAAAGCGGCTCATTGTGCTAAATTCCAGATTATTATCACACGCACCATCGAGAATGGAGCTCCGACCTCGGTGTCTTCACTCCAATTATAGGGAAATGCTACCTACGCAGTGAGTACGGGCACCGGATTATATTAATAGACTCGTCTTTTAAAATCATTTACTTAGCCAATATACACGTCTAGACAATTGCCACAAGGTTTTTTTATGAATGACAATATTTGAGTCTTCCAATGCTTCTCATGTTTTGCGGAGGAAATTACAAGCAGTACTCGGTACCTTAGTTACCAAATTAATATCCGGAGGAATGATTAGTAGATGTGCGTGTAAAGGGTGGAACGAAATTAGTTTTCTTTTTGTTTTTTATGTAGTATTCTTATAACTTTTTTCCTCTGTTCAGTGTTGAGTTTATAATATAATCGGGATATCATAACTTATGAAAAGTAGATAGATTTTATGTATTAAGTTTCGTTGTCTATAGCTTCGGTAGTCAGTGGTTAACACTGTTTTCCTGTAAGCGAGGTGAAGACACTGAGGTTGGGGATTAGATTCTCGATGGTTCTGGTAATAATAAACCGGAGTTAAGGTACTGGGCCGTATTAGTTGGCTGGAGCGCTATGCCAGTTTCTAGCCCTCCTGACTGATTATACATATATATATATATATATATATATATATATATATATATATATATATATACATACACACACACACACACAGTGCTTAATTTGTAAATGAAAAAGAAGTGGAACGCAGGTGAAGCCCTCACAGTTAGGGGGTCTGGGGGAGCGCTGTAAGCTCCCCCAGCCAACGCATTTTAAGCGCTTTTTCTGCGAAAACTGCGCAACATGCAAATGAAAGTTCTTCGAATACAGTATTATTTTAAAGAAAAAGTTATACTGTGATTGCAACATCTAAGTGAAATGTTATTTCATCAAAGTGAAACAAAATAAAATTGCTTTACTTAATGCTATTGCTACGTATATATAGGAAGTTGATAGAATAATCACATTAATTTCCACACACACTCCAAACTTCTTTCTGCTTGATCGACTAGTTTTCGCTTTCTACTGTCTGTAGTTCGTTGGATTTTAAATTATGAAATTACGTTGCTGACCGTTTTATTAAAATAAAAACCTTTTTTTTTAATTAGGTTTTAAAATAAAAGTACCGGAACGGCGTTCGGGAGCGTTCGGGAGCACCCTCATACCGCTGCACAGACTAGAAAATACCTTCAAGAATTTAAATTTGAAGTTCTCGACCATCTAGCCTACAGTCCGAACCTGGCACCTTCGGATTTTTACCTATTTGGACCACTAAAAGACGCTTTGAGAGGTCAGCGATTCCAAGGCGATGATGACCTGAAGGAGGCGGTGCATGACTGGCTACGCACACAGCCAAAAACATTATTTTGTGATGACATTAGGAAGCTTGTAGATCGCTGGACTAAGTGTATTGAGAAACAGGGAGACTATGTTGAGAAGTGATGTGTTTATAATGTATCAGATGTAAAAATAAAATTGTGAAAATAAAAAGTGCGGACACTTATTGAATTACCCTCGTGTATGTCTAATAATTGTGTATACTGTATATACTGTATAGTATATTTAGCTGCCAAGAGTTTCTTAAATAGCACACTTCCAGTCCTTCGTCGGCGACATCTACAAACAAGCAGTTCCTTATATGGGTATGCAGCAACCACATGCAGGCGAACTTAAAAATCAGACCTTCGCCTGTCGCTGGAAGCTGTGCCACGCCTCCTTGAAGATTACTAGTCGCAAGCGACCTTCCATCATGTAACGACCATCGTAGCAAGCCGTTCTTTGGTCTGTCATTCATTAACTTAAAAAAACGTATAAATTCATTTAATCGCGCGCCATCTTATTTTTCGTTGACCTTTAAGTTACTATTGTGCTCTTGTCCTTTTGTTATCAACATTAATCAGTAACTCTATCATTTTATCTTACTGCACGATTAAACCAAATATTATAACGTTGTCAACTGCCCAAACATTCAAGCTTACCTGATTGTTCATTCATTTCTTAATAATTAACCTTAACGAATGTAATTATATCATTCACTCATTTGTTTAATTAACAGAAAATCCAACAAGGCTTATTAATCTCCTTTAATTACTCGTATATTTATTATTTTCATCGAAAGATCTGGTGACCTTGAACCTCAAGCAATCATTTATTAAATTGAGCTAATTACATTATTAAAGGGTCTACGCCACGTGCCACAATATACATATAAGTTTCACACAGACTGTGTATGGGAAAAGGAACTCTTCTGGGAAAATTAAATCTACTAGTAATCCACTAATTATATATTAAATCCACTATTTACTTATTCGGACTATTGTGGATTTAATTTTCCCAGAAGAGTTCCTTGTTCCATGCACGTTCTATGTGTAATATACAAGTTTCTTGAGGGACCATTCTGAGTTGTATTTCATATATATATATATATATATATATATATATAATATATGATACACACAGACCGTGCATGGAACAAGGAACTCTTCTGGGATAATTAAATCCACTATAGTCCGAATAAGTAATGGTAAATGACAAATACCATAGTTTTTGTTTTTCATGATGCAAGCCCGACGTGGGCAACGGGTCTCTCGCAAAGAGGTCCCATAAATATAGCTTCCCTCACCAGCTATCTGCAAAGCAGACAGGATCCAGCTTTGGGACATGGATCTAGGGTTTAAAGCAGCCTAGCCCCACTACATTTAGAACCTCAATATAAGTAAAAGACTCGTTGCATTTACGTCGGATTGAATAAATCAAAGAAAAAGGGGTAACTATTATATTTTTAGCCAAAACCAACGAGTCTTTTACTTATATTGAGGTTCTAAATGTAGTGGGGCTAGGCTGCTTTAAACCCTAGATCCATGTCCCAAAGCTGGAACCTGTCTGCTTTGCAGATAGCTGGTGAGGGAAGCTATATTTATGGGACCTCTTTGCGAGAGACCCGTTGCCCACGTCGGGCTTGCATCATGAAAAACAAAAACTATGGTATTTGTCATTTACCATTACTTATTCGGACTATAGTGGATTTAATTATCCCAGAAGAGTTCCTTGTTCCATGCATGGTCTGTGTGTATCATAAAAAACTCAGGGAACCATTCTGAGTTCATTCCCATATCTCTCTCTCTCTCTCTCTCTCTCTCTCTCTCTCTCTCTCTCTCTCTATATATATATATATATATATATATATATATATACCGGTAATTAATTAACCTTATTACATTATTCCCATACATAACAATATATTTTATTTATTATATATATATATATATATATATATATATATATATATACACACACACACACACTCGTATATATATATATATATATATATACACACACACATTCAACTGCAAAGAACACGCAGTATAAATAACGTAAAGAACGACGCTTGTATAGGAGATATTCCGCGCGGAATATCTCCTATACAAGCGTCGTTCTTTACGTTATTTATACTGCGTGTTCTTTGCAGTTGAATGTATATAATGTTACGGCATGCGGGAGGTGCCCCCTTGGGGCATTGGTTTCTGCGAGTATGTAGAAGAATTACGGCATTTGGAAGAGTGAGGCCCATGGTGTAATGGTATCGCATCTGACCGGCAATCGGAAGATCCCGGGTTCGATTCCCGGGTGGTTACTTCATTTTTTCATTTGTTTCGTTCTCTCTCTCTCGTCTTGCGCGAAATATCTCCTATACAAGCGTCGTTCTTTACGATATATATATATATATATATATATATATATATATATTGTATATATATTATGTATGGGACTAATGTAATAAGGCTAATTAATTACTGGTAATGAGTTAACCCACAAACAAAAGTGATCATGCAAACAGAAGGAATTGTATGTATAAATGAATGGTTCATGAAAACAAAGGGAACGACCGAAATGGCGGCTCCGCCTTTTCGTTTCTGAAACGACGTTTTATAAATTTTTAAGTATATGAAATTAGAAACATATGTATGTTAAATACTCATGTAATTTAGGGAAAAGGACATGAATTTAATTGTCTATTTAATTCTGAATAAATTCGGATAAAAATACCATACATAGGTTACCTAGAAACTAGGAAAATCACTAATGTAGAATTACATTAAAATAAAGAAATTCAATTAAGGAAGTACATGGATTTCCGCGGCTCTCGCCAAACAAAGAAAAGAAGGCGTTATAAAATTGAACGTTCATTTATGTATAAAATGGAAAACTCCGTTAAAATTAGATTGTTACATTATTAACAAGTTTAATGGCATGTTAAATTTACGCCTTCGGAAAGGTTAATAATTCTTAAAAATAAGATGAATCAAAAAGAATCTTATGTAGGTAATCTTGTGCCTGGCAGAGAGCGAATACAATACACCGCATTCTGGAATAACTTGTCGTATATAAAAATAAAATTTTATTAAAACAGAGAACGAGATTGAAATTTATATCAAGTTACTCTTTACCTATTGCCGAATAACATAGCATAAAATTATATTAGTTAAAAGATGGGATTAATGTCTTATAAATTCGAAGCGGAAGATGCCCAAATGAAACAATAAGGAAAACGCGAGGAGTGCATCTCAGAGCGTTGTGAATTACTGTTCTCTCACAAAACCTGTGTTGAACCCTGCAGTAAATAAGAACATTAAATATATTTCTCCTTTTAAGAACAAAAAACGAGTTCTTAGTGGAAGTTGCTCAAGTATATAAATATACGCACATCGTACCGAAATGGTAAATTCAAATCGTGTGTGGCACTTAGAAGCGAAATCGTTCTTATAAAATTGAGTAAATTACTCACAAAGCTGAAATAGTCTTTCCTTAATAACGGAAGAAAACGCAGACTCCGTATATTCTGTTCGTGTCGGTAAACGCTCGAAAATAGTGTCCTAGATTCACCGTCAGAAAACAGAGTTCCGTACATTCAGTAGAAATATAAAATACACAGGATTATAATGTACAAATTCTCAAGAGAAAATTACCACTGTCAAAAGGAAGTAGGTTAACAATGCAACTAAGGTATGCATTAAACATTATAACTGAAATGGTCAAATAACCAGATAGGATTCAATTAATTTTACAAATTGTATTATGTACAAAATACGGTCAAAAAGCCGGGTAGAGAACCAACTGTTGTTTTAAAGCTAATTCAGTCAAAATTGTAGTATGTATGCGTTTATTCATTATAATGATCTGGCATATTACAATACGGCTGGATTCAGTCAAATAATTCGAGCATCAAAAGCCTGTGAAGCTCGCATAAATAACGATAATAACAAATTTTGGAAATTTGTTAAGAATCAAACGGGTGAAAAATGTCCTCCCTCCGACAATCGATGGGGTGTCGGAGTAGGATGAAATTGCAAAGCTGTGGAAAAAACCATTACTCTAACATTCTTAACAGTGTGAGTTCTGAGTAGGGATAATCTTAAGATAGATTGCAGCGAAACGACTGTGGGAGGGACAAGGGAAAATACTTTGATATCAGTTTCTGAAGTAAAGAGGTTAATTAAAGAGTTAAAGACTGGTTCTGCATCAGGGGTAGATGATTTATCGAATGAGCACTTAAATATGCCAATGACGTAGTACGTCTGCATATATCATTGCTCCTATCAGCCATGCTTGCTCATAGCTACTATATCCCTGCAGAGTTCATGAGGGTATATATCTTGCCCCTGGTCAAAAATAAGTATGGAGACATTCTGTCCAACAATAATTACAGGCCTATTGCTGTCGCTTCCTGCTTCTCGAAACTACTAGAAAAACTCTTGTTACTCCGTTAAATGATTTCCTATGGACATCTAATCAGTTTGGTTTTAAAAGATCCCACTCAACTGACCTGTGTATCTATGTACTTAAAGAAACAATATCTAAAATATATTGACAGTAATTCAACTATTTATAGCTGTTTCCTAGATAAAGTAAGGCATATGATAGAGTGAACCACAATATTTTATTTAAAAAACTAGAAGACAGGAAGGTTCCCATGTGGATATTAAACGTATTGAAATTTTGGTATTCCCACCAATCTTTTACCATTAGGTGGGGCAATGTAATATCCGAGTGTTTTGACTCCTCTTGCGGGGTGAGACAAGGTTCGTTGCTCTCCCCTATGCTGTTTAATGTGTATATTGACGGATTAATTGCTTCAGTTAATGAGGCAACAGTGGGAATGTTGCATAGATAGCACAAGGATAAATAACTTAGTTTATGCCGATGATATGGTGTTAATAAGTCCCTCTGTTAAAGGTCTGGATCGGCTACTAAAAGTCTGCGAAGTGTATTCGCAGAAACAAGATATTCTTTTTAATGTTACAAAAACTAAGGTTATGCAATTTCATCCTAAAAGCTGTAATCAGCCAGCTGATATAAGGTTTAAAATGAATGGTGAAGTAATTGAGGAAGTACAAGAGTTTAAGTATTTGGGTTAAACTATTTATTACCAGCTCCTTGAGTGATAACTCGGATATAAGAAAATAATCTCGAAGCCTGTGTGCTAAAGCGAATATGACCATAAGGAACTTTCGATTCTGTACAAGTGAAGCTAAAGACACTCTCTTTCGTACTTTCTGCAGTAATATATACGGATAGCAATTCTGGGTGAATTATAAAAAAGGTTCTGACAGAACCGCAAATTTGCTGTACAACAGGTCTTTTAGACTCTTACATAAATTACCCCCGAGATGCTCAGCTTCGCAAATGTTTGCTACCCGCAATGTCCCGAGCTTCCAGGAGGTAACAAGACGTGCTCAACACAGTCTAATGCAAAGAATTAAAAAATCAACCAACCCGATCATCCAAACTATCCATGAGTCCTGCCATTTATCCTCTAAGCTATGGACTTCTTGGTACGAAAACGTCTGTCTGTAGCTCCACTTAACTTCGACAGTGCAGTATTATTTCTAATCAATTGTATATACTATTTCTATCCTTAGTATATGAATTGTCATTGTATTAATAATATTTGTCATATGGACTATAGTCTGCCAATAAACCTTTTCATTTTCATTTCATTTTCATTTATTTTCATTTTATTTCATTTCACTTCATTTCCATTCAAATAACTACAAATTGTAGATTAAAATTGTCTAACAGTCAAATTAAAAGTGCTTGTGTATTTTACGTAATTGTCTTATTATCAAGTGTCATTCTTCAACAAATCTTTATTACTGTCAAAAATTTCATTTTGCATTGTAATTGGTTTAGAAAGTCTGTGATGAATATATTATTTTTGTAAAGGGTTTTATAATTAGCCCCCTACACGAATTGACAGAGAAATAAGATATTTAATCAGTGATATATATAACCTTGGGTTAAATCTATATGATGTGGTTCAAAGGAAAACAGGCTAAAATAACGGTATAATTTACACCTTAAAAATAAAGTATAAAACCGCGTCATAAACTATATATATATATATATATATATATATATATATATATATATATATATATATGGGATTGAACTCAGAATGTTCCCCTGAGATCTTTTATGTTACACACAGACCGTGCATGGAACAAGGAACTCTTCTGGGAAAATTAAATCCACTAAGTTCGAATAAGTAATGGTAAATGATAAATACTATAGTTTTTCTTTTTCATGATGTTAGCCCGACGTGGGCAACTGGTCACTCGCAAAGAAGCCCCAAAATATAGCTTCCCTCACCAGCTATCTGCAAAGCAGATAGGATCCAACTTTGAGACAGGATTTAGGGTTTACAGCTACACCTAACCTACTATATTCATCACCTCAATATACGCAAGAAACTCGTTGCATTCAGGTCGGATTGAATACACCAAGGAAAAAGGGGGTAACTATTGTATTTTCAGCCAAAAAACAAATCTTAAACCTCAACTGGCAGAATCGAGCGTCCACTTTTTAAGGCACTTAACGTGTTCATTTCAAGATGGGACAATAGTTACCCCCTTTTTCTTTGATGTATTCAATCCGACGTGAATGCAACGAGTTTCTTGCGTATATTGAGGTGATGAATATAGTAGACTAGGTGTAGCTGTAAACCCTAGATCCTGTCCAAAAGCTGGATCCTATCTGCTTTGTAGATAGCTGGTGAGGGAAACTATATTTTGGGGCCTCTTTGCGAGTGACCCGTTGCCCACGTCGGGCTAATATCATGAAAAAGAAAAACTATAGTATTTGTCATTTACCATTACTTATTCGAACTACAGTATATATATATATATATATATATATATATATATATATATATATATATATATATAAACAGGGTGTCCCATAAGTCCGGCATCATAGGAAAAATAATAAATAAAGGCAAAACAAAAGCTTTTATTTACAGAACGTGCTCAATATGTCCACCATTGTTTTCAATACACAAATTCAGACGTGATACCCATTCAGCAAGCACACGGTGAATGATGTCAGGAGTAATGGTGTTACATGCCCCAATAATGCGCTGCCGCAAATGTTCAACACTCCTAATTTTCTCTGCGTATACCAGCGCTTTGAAGTGGCCCCAGAGATAAAAATCTAGTGGCGTGAGATCCGGGCTTCTAGCTGGCCATTCCACAGGCCCTCGACTTCCTATCCAATGACCAGGGAATTGTTGGTACGGGTATTCCCTTACTTGGGTGCTGTAATGTGCAGGAGCGCCGTCTTGCTGGAACCATGTTGGGAAATTTCCTTCTTCGTTCAAGACACTGGGAAATGCTTCTTCCTTGAGCATACGTAGGTAGGTGCCACCAGTGACATGTTCATCGAAAAAGAGGGGGCCTATGATGCGATCCTTCCAAATGCCACACCATACCATCACCCGAGATGCACCTTGTTCCTTTGAAGAGGTGTACCAGTGAGGGTTGTTTTGAGACCACTAGCGGGTGTTCTGTCGATTTACCTCACTATTTCCATAAAAAACAGCCTCGTCACTGAACAGAATGGTGGACGGGAAATTGGCATCCCGAGCATAAATTATGGTTTGTAGAAATAGAAAAATATGAATTTCTCCTATGATGCCGGACTTATGGGACACCCTGTATATATATATTTTTTTCTGAGACCCATAATGCAAAATTAATTTCTACCAGGATTCGAACCTGATATCATTGATTATGGGAGTCGTGGGCGCTAACCACTGAGCTACAACAGTGGTAGAATTTGACACAACCTGGTAAGTTTTACTCTTGAGGGAGCACATAACGATTTTGCGTCTATAGGTAGATGCCTGGCAGCGATTTGGATTGTCTATATATATATATATATATATATATATATATATAAAGTAGAAAAACCTATATCCTACTTGTGCATGGATGATACACATGGCATACACATGGCATATCCAGAACTGAATATATAAAAATAAAAAATAAAAAATTTAGACGTACTGAACTCCCCCAAAGGTCTTTCCATCGAAAAATGTGTGGTGAAATCCGTATGAAAATTAATGTTTACGCACGTTTTTGCCTCGTTGCTCACTCAGACTATTAATCAGCCTTCCGTACTGTATAATTAAAGAGTAATTAATTAAAAGCATTTCTTGCTCATGTTAAAATTTCCGAATTTGCATTTTATAAATTCCTTCTATATACAAGATTAAATGAAATGTTTTTACTTCGAAAACGCTTTTAAGGCCTATTTAGATAAATAACTTTTAAGCACAAATTTAGATAAATACCACAGATTTAGATAAATAAGTAAAAGCATATTTAGAAAAATACTGCAGATTTAGATAAATAACTTTTAAGTGCAAATTTCGATAAGTAACGCACATTTAGACACATAACTAAACGCAAATTTGATTCGCATTATTATTTATCTTAACTTTGAGGGTATTGTTTGGAGAGCCTTATAAGCCTAACTAAAGAAGGCTGGGGTCCCTATTCTTCAATAGCACCGTGTTTTTGAACTCTAGATAATGCATGGTGATGATGATCTACAGATCTACAGAAGCTAAGGCTAACAAAGACCCTAAGATCCACTCTAAGGTTAGCCCGAGAGAAAGGAAAGAGTAGGGGGTTAAAAGAGGAGAATAAGGGGTTAAGTAAGTAGCAAAACCTATCATTCGTGGGTTAACATTCATTCAGAAAAAGAGAAAGAAAGACTTACCATCATCATCCGCCGACTACTGCCGACAAGTCGGAAAAATAGTCGAAGAGAATAGGAGAGCGGTGAAAGATGAAAAGAAATAAAATAAGAACGCTTATACACCATGCAAACACAGTCTTAACTCAAACACTGTCATACCATGCAAACTACAGACATGCAAGTAAAGAAAGGATAAGAAAAGAAAAAAAAAGTAGGAAGAGTATAACAAAAAGTGGGTTAGTTTAAGCTACGAGCTACATCTACTTTCGTGTTAGTCTAATTTTTTTTTTTTAATAATTTTATTGCTGGCATATCACACGCTGGCATGTCATAAGCTGGCATTAATCGTCAACAGACTCATCCTCGACCATTACCGCGAGAGCTCCTATTGCTAAATGTTTTATTATTTTAAACAACGTTAATATTTTTAAAATGCCTATCTAAACGGTTCTTAAGCATATTAACGCTGGTAGAGTTCACGACGGGCGCGGAAAGATTATTCCATTTATCAGTTACTTTAAACGTAAAAGCGTTTTTAGCGATGTTAGTAATGAAACGTTTGCCATGCAACTTAAATCCGTTATTACGAGTATTGCTATTATCGAAAGTGAACAGTTTGCAGTGGCGTACTAAGGGGGGTGCGAGGGGGGCGGTTCGCCCCGGGTGACAGCCAGGAGGGGGGTGTAATCGGGAGAGTTGAAATACCAGTACAAGTTTTCAAACCAAATGAAAAATTCGCCAAAGTAAGAAAAAAATTAAAAAATGTTCAAACTATTACAACAGCTTAATGTTAATTTCCACTATAAAATAAATTTTTATTTTTATTAGCAATACAAAATTTACAAACGAAAAATTAAATATTTGATAAAAATTACATCGAAAGGCGAACGTTTGTTGACGTTTTAGTCATCAGTTTGTTGAGCATAGCCAGCTAGCTGCAACTGACATTCCAAGTCTTGTTCACTTGACACTGTGACTCCGCATACCTGAGGTATGTTTCATTAAATAATTATGATAAAGCATAAAGTGCTGGTGATTATAACAATATCATGGTACTTATACCAGTGTCCAGTAATTTTTTATAATGTGGTATCATAGTGATGTTTAAGTGTTTATAAATGCATCGTCGTGATGTTTTAATACCCGGTAAATGCATCGTCGTGATGTTATAATAAAAAAAAAATAAAAAAAAAATAAAAAAATAATAATAATAATAATAATCACAGACAATTTATTCAGTTAATGTATTTCAAGTCATAATAGTTCATGCTTGTTATACATGTTCATACTTTATACCTTTTGATTTTAAAATTTTGCAGAAAACATCCACTATGAAGCGAAATCGACCCAGTGGATTCCAACAAAGAAAAATGAAGAAGGCAAGAGAAGAGGTGGCTCAGGCAATGTCCGGATCAATTTTGAAGTATGTGACGCCTTCAACATCAAATGCAATAGGAGAAAGTCCTGAAGATATTCAGCCTGGTGAATCTGAAGGGCAAATACAAGAAGCGTCTTCACAAGAGGATTCAAATGAGAGAGAGCAAGGATTGGAGGATGGCAATTCATCTTCTAAAAGCAGTGAAACTGATGAAAAGGAAGGAGACGCCAGCAGAAGTCCACACCAACAGGAGGAAGACTCTGATGAAGAAGAGGAGACGGATAGATTTTCAATTTATTCTGATGTCGCTGCTTGGCCAATCCCGGTTCCAAATGACTTGAGAGTTGATCTTATTAAGAGGGGAAGTGAACCCTTCCAAAATAGGGATGGACCTTTCAGTGCAGTTCAAAGACAAGGAGAGAAATCCAAAGGGAAGAGTCGACAGCTGACCACTGCATAGTTCTATAAGGCTCTGCCAAATGGCGAGAAAGTTTTGAGAACATGGATGGTTTACTCTCCATCAAAAGAAAGTTTGTTTTGTTTTTGCTGCAGACTGGTTGGTCTTGATGACAAAGGAATTGGAACATCCAGCTTTGTCACTGTTTCAAGCATGGTGGAAGCTAAACCCAAAGGCGTCTGACCATGAGGCTTCTGAGCAGCATCTCTCATGCCTGAGAAATGGAAGACCTTGGGAGCAGGGTTGAAGCTTCAAAAAACCATTGATCAAATTCATCAAGCAACAATGGACAAGGAGAAAGAAATGGAGGGATATTTTACATCGCCTCTTGGACGTAACCTTGTTTCTGGCTCACCAGAATCTTCCTTTTCGTGGTCACAAAAAGGACGTCATCAGCAAACAAAGGAAACTTCATGGAATTGGTAGAGTTGCTGTCAAATTATGATCCAGTTTTGAAAGAACATTTTGTAAGGATTAAGCATTCTATTCCATCTGGGAGGAGAGTGGCTTCGTATTTATCTCCAAAGATTCAGAATGAGTTCATTTGCCTTTTGGGGAATTACGTCAAAGAGAAAATAGTGGCTGATATCAAGAAAGCAAAGTATTTTGGGATTCTTTTTGACAGCACTCCTGATGTGTCCCACACTGATCAGATGTGTGAAGCGATCAGATACGTCCATATTGAATGCGACAAAGTTGAAGTAAAGGAATCATTCTTGAGCTTCTTCCCTATTGCCGGAAAGACTGCTGCTAAGCTCACAGGGGATATCTTGAGACATCTAGAGAGAGATGGACTAGACATAAACCTGTGCCGTGGTCAAGGATATGACAACGCTGCAGCTATGGCTGGGATTCATGGTGGTGTTCAGTCAAAGATCAGAGAGATTAATCCGAAGGCTTTGTTTGTGCCTTGTGCAAATCATTCTTTGAACCTTTGCGGAGTGCACTCATTTGGAAGCGTTTCTTCATGTGTGACTTTTTTTGAAACCTTGGAGAGAGTCTATTCCTTCTTTTCAGTCTCAACTCATCGATGGGAAGTGCTGATGGAGAATGTAGGCATGACAGTCAAAAGACTTTCTCAGACAAGATGGAGTGCTCATTATGACGCTGTGAAACCAGTGAAGGCAAATTTTGTAAAGCTGACCTCAACCCTTGAAGTACTGTGCGATCCCAAAGAAAATGTGGACACAAGAGGATCAGCTCAGATTTTGCTGTCTGCTGTACGTGATTTCTCTTTTTTGAGTTACCTTTCTTTCTGGTGTGAAGTTCTGGAAGAAATTAATCTCACACGAAAGTATTTGCAAACAGTTGGAATCAGCCTTGAAAAGTGCACTGTGAAGCTCCAAGCTCTAAAACTGTTTCTTGAAGATCAGCGCAATGAAACTGTGGAGAGGGCCATTCATTATGCAACTACAAAGTGTGAGGAAATGGACATTTCTATGGAAAGAAGAGGGAGAGTAAAGCTCCGAAAAAGGATGCCAGGAGAGATGGCAAAGGATGCTGGTCTCACATTGGCAGAGAAAGTAAAAAGGGCTATGTTTGAATGTCTTGATCACTTTCATCAAGAATTGGAGATTCGTTCTAAGGCAATGGATCAAATTCTGTCAATCTTTGCTGTTATTCAGCCAAACACTTTGGTTGTTGCAACAGAAGAAGAACTTCGGAAGTATATTCCAAATTTGACTCAGATTTTCGATGAATTCTCTGATGAAGATATCAATGTGGAAATTGGACGACTTCGGAGGCATTTGGAAGCTGCCAAAATCAGCGTTGAAGAGGCAAAGAAATGGACAGCATTGCAGTTTCTGGAGTTTATTGTAAAATGGGATTTTTGTGAATCTTTGCCAAGCTTGTCACTGTGTTTGAGATTCTTTTTGACTGTCTGTGTATCTATTGCTTCATGTGAAAGAAGTTTTTCGAAATTGAAATTGATAAAAAATTTCTTTCGCTCGACCATGAGTCAGACAAGATTGACAAATCTGGCTTTACTTTCAATTGAACATGATTATGCAAAGAAGGTGAATTGTGATGAGGTCATTGATCAATTTGCAGAAATTAAGGCTTGAAAGCAGAGACTGTGAATCCTCTCTATTTACCTTTGAAGAATAGGCTGAGCGTTGAGACTGGATTTCTGTTTTTTGTATAAAATAAAATGCAGTATTACCTGTTCACTGAATTTTTAATGTCCTGCATTTTTCTTATTTCCAATTTGCTTATGACAGTACTGACTGTTTAAAAATTTACTTGCAAACATATTATATTTTTCTGTGTGTTTAAATTTTAAAATTATTTATGGGGGGTGCCAAAGGAAGGATCCACCCCGGGTGCCAAATACTTCAGGTACGCCCCTGACAGTTTGTCAAAATTTACGTTATCGATTTTATTAACGATTTTGAACACTTCAATAAGCTCCCCCCACTTAATCTCCTAGTTTCGTGAATGCAAGTCTAACTCTTTAATCCCATCTTCGTAAGACTTGTTGCGCAATGACGGAATTAGTTTCGTGGCGCGACGCTGAACCCTTTCCAACCTATCAGTATCCTCACGCAAATACGGGCACCAAACCTGAACGGCATATTCTAAATGAGGCCTGACTAGGGACTTGTAAAGGGGCAATATAATATTCTTCGATTTAAATTCGAAATTACGCGCTATGAAGCCTAACATCCTATTAGCTTTTGCGCAAGACTCGAGGCACTGGTTCCTAACTTTTAAATCCTTAGATACGCGTAAGCCTAAATCTACTTCCTCGTCAACGCTCGCTAACTGTCTATCGTTCATCGTGTACGTGTAATTATTGTTACGAGAACCTACATATATGCAAAACTTTACATTTGTCTACGTTAAGTTGCATCTGCCACTTATCCGTCCACTCTATAATCCTATTTACATCGTCTTGGAGCCTATTTCTATCGTCCACGTTAACAATTTTACCGCCTATTTTAGTATCGTCCGCGAATTTTGACACGCTATTGGTCAAGCCTACATCAATGTCGTTAATGCAGAATACGAATAGCAATGGGCCTAAGACTGAACCCTGAGGGACACCGCTACCTACATCCAACCACCCAGATTCCCTACCATTAACAACGACCCTCTGTTTCCTAGCACGAAGCCATTCTTCTAACCAGTTAGCTACCTGACCGCGTATACCATGCGCTTTAACCTTTGCAATTAATCTTCTATGCGGAACTGTATCGAACGCTTTTTTAAAGTCTAAATAAATAACGTCAGCCGCTCTATGCCCATCATGTTCGCGCACTATTTCATTATAAAACTCTAACAAATTAGTTAAAGAAGATTTATGGCGCCGAAACCCATGCTGACTACTATTAATCAAATCGCGACTTTCTAAGTGATCGACGATACGATCCCTAACTACGGATTCCAAAAGTTTACCGACAATTGACGTTAAGCTAATAGGCCTATAATTGCTAACTACTGTGCGGTCGCCTTTTTTAAAAATAGGCGTAACGTTAGCTAATTTGAAGTCTTCAGGAATAATCCCCGCTTCCAGTGACTTATTAAAAATTTGTGTTAAGGGGCCTACGATAACGTCTTTCAAATCTTTCAAATGATGATGATGATGATGATGATGATGGGGTTATTTAACCTCCTTCGCAACATCTAAGATCATTGACGCAGGGGACGTCCAACTTAACGTAGGTTCGAACGACGGGTCGCTACATAATCTGGATGCAGAGATAATGCATACGACAGCAGTAAGTATATGAGAAAGCTTATAGGAAACGGGAAATAGAAAATGAAAATCTTTTCTATTTCCTAACCTTTCTATGGTCAGAGGGTTTTCTCACACCACCTCGGTACCCTAAAATCTAAATGATCAGTTTTCCTGCCGAATTTCCCGCTAATCAGCGAAGATTCATTGGAACGAGAAATGATGATTACTTTATTTTAAACGTAGACTCGCTTTAACCAATATATTAGGTAAATCTCTAGGAGCGCTCCATTTTTCAATATTAAACATACACTCATAAAACATATACCATTTGAAAGCTCACATTTTTCTGAGTCTAAGAATGTAGTAATCCAAAAGTATCAATAGCAAATAGAAAGTAACTAGGTTTAAATATAAAACCCTATACCGATCAATTTGTGATGCGTGATCTTTACGGGGGCTCCGCCCCCGTACCCCCGAGACCTAAATTATACAAATGATAATGTAATAACATATTCATGTTAGGTTAGGTTAGCGTAACAATTATCAAAAATACCATCTTACAACACAGACTGAAGATTTATAACTTAGCCAACCTTTATAATGCAGTTAATGACGTCACGCGTCAAACAATTAATTAAATCGTTACTTTTTATTTGCTGTTGATACTTTTGGATTACTACATTCTTAGACTCAGAAAAATGTGAGTTTTCAAATGGTATATGTTTTATGAGTGTATGTTTAATATTGAAAAATGGAGCACTCCTAGAGATTATCCATATATTATAATTAAATTCAGAATACCAAAGCGTTTATGGTTGTTTAGTTTAGGCCTTCTTACATCTATTTTGTCCATTAGTCTTTGGTTGATGAGACAGGAAGGATCGTTACCAGGGGGAGAAATATTCCACCAACTAGTCACGAACGAATCAAAAAGAAATCAAAAGAAATCTTCCTCTTCCCTACTTGCCATGACTGCAGAAATAGCTGAAGATAACATTCTGATGAATTGAAAGAGTAAATAGTGTATGATTTGAAAATGCAAATAACCATCACCTCAGTAGCGTTCCAGTTGGCAAGAAAGGTAGGAACACTTTTGGACTATTGGTTACCTGCTGTCTCAAAGCATTGTCTAGGTCTGCGCGTTTATAGCGGTTTTCCCTTATGGATAGGCAATAGCGTATGTTTAAGGATTATTTACCTGCTATAGAAACGACCCTGGTTCTTTCTAGGTCAGTTTTGTTGGCTACGAGAATGACGGCCTGTTCGCTCACTCCTCCCTTCGCCCATATCCTCCCGAGGGCAGAAGTCGCTTCTCGAAAAGACGCTCTGTCTGAAACGCTATAAATGACGATCCACGCGTCGGTTTGAGTATAGGATTTCAATGGATTCTCCAGCAGTTGATTGGCAGCTGCGGATGAACTTTGAGTTCCCTGTAGGAAAGAAGTAAATATATATAAATTATCAACGATCTCATTTCCCAAATGAGCCGGAGTGAAAAGGCATACAGCTCGGATTTACAGTATATATATATATATATATATATATATATATATATATATATATATATATTACTGAAGGATTAACTAAGGATTAACTTACTCTCTCTCTCTCTCACTCTCTCAATGCAGAGAGAGAGAGAGAGAGGGAGATTTTGTTTGTAGAATAAATGGAATTAATGTTTTTAATTAATATAAAAACTAATTAATTTTGAGAGGACTACAAAATCTTGAAAATTTCGTTAATTTGTTACTTGAGCGTTCCAAAACCTGTTATGAAAACCTTTTAAATTCAGGTAAATCGATTACTGAAGCCTTTTGGGAATTAAAAAAAAAAAAAAAATACTGTAATTGTTTACTAATCAATTAGTAATTTTTATGCTTCTTTATATACGTTATGTTTTTCTAGGCGAACTTTTTTCATAAACCGTAAAAATGCTTTTTACATAATATAAAGATACTTCAGATATTTCCCAATCTTAAAAATAAAAGAAATCAGCTTGAAAATTAAATTTCCACCATCATAATAAACAAAGATTTAGGAGGGCCAGAAATTGGCACAGCATTCAGACCAAACAGATGTAGCCCATTGCGCTAACTCCCGGATTATTATTACCAGCACCATCAGGAGTCGAACCTCCGATCTCAGTATCTTCACTTCGCTTACAGGGAAATGGCGTTACGAACTAATGAGAGGTGCTGGCAAATTTCCATCATAGTAAGTACAACATTTCACAAAAGAGTTTTACTACAGTGGTATACGAAATTACAAGAAAAAATAAAAATCCTGTGGATAATTCCTTTACAATAAGTAAAAGTAACTTGAGAAATCCCTGAGGGGCCACCAAGCAGAGAGTATGAAGGGCCGTTAATACGTGGAATTTAGTTATGTGGGTGAGGGTGAGGAATGGCTGGTCTACCAGGATGCGTGTGTGAACGGTTGGGTACGCTTTAGTCTCTACCTTTTATCTTCACTACATTCTGTCTTTTGCATCCGAGTTATTTCTGTCTTCTCACCCCAGTCCATTGGGAACGAGATTTTGTTAATGTTTGTCTGTATGTATGTAATAGAATGGCATGGACAGAGCACCATATTTCTATTCAATGTAATAAAAAAAATCGATGTTTTAACTTAAAAAAATCATAAAAAATACGGCTTTTAAATATTGAACAATACAAATCTTTAATTTTAGTAATAAAGAAAATGAAATAAATAGCTTCTCTCACTAATTATAGTGTATAATTTAAATTGAGGAATACGATGCAATATTGAAAATGTTGCAAACACTCATTATCTCCCAATTATTTACTTCAAGTTATAAGAAGTTAAATTTGGTATCGAAGTAAATTTTAAATTTTCATTAAAAAGTTTTCCACAGATCACAAATGTTGCATGCAGCTGCAAAATTGTAAACTAATGAGTGTATATGTTTGGCGACATTGCAATGTTATATCTCTTCCACCATCTCTTACCCTCTTTCCTTTCTTTGGTTTCAAATATAATGCCGTTGATATATATATATACACACACACACACACACACAGTGCTTTTTGTAAAAAAAGAGGTGCCGGTACTCATATCTTGATAAATTGTAAAATTCCTCTCCCACCCCTGCTCTCTTCCTGCACCCCGTCCCCCTTCTCTATTGAATTTGTGATGAACTTTTAATAAAAATATTGATAATAAAAAAAAAAAATCCATAATAAAAATCAGAATGTTTAACATTTACAGACGCCGTTCATTACTGTACTTTGTTGTTCCCGCCAAATGAGGCAGTCGAGATGATGGGAACGTTAATTTATTTGAGCGGACGTGTCAACGTCGCTCTGAAAAATAAGGTGCTGGTACGCTGTACCGGCTTGTACCGTCACAAAAAAAGCACTGTATATATATATATATATATATATATATATATATATATATATATATATACAGTATATATATATATCGGCTATTGATTGATGGCGTGGAAAACGCAGTTTAATAATAAACAGGAACACCAGAGAAAAAAATAAACATCCTTTTTATTGTTTTAGCCCTGAAGATGGAATGAGTGCATTCCGAAACGTTGGTACTGATTAAACCTTGAAGGATGTTTATTTTTTCTCTGGTGTTCCTGTTCATTAGTGGAGGATGGGGTCGTTCAGTATATTTTTCATAAACTATTTTTCAATGTCAAATTATTTTCGGCAATTTTATGTACACTGCAAAATTTCATGAAAAGCAATTTAAAAAAAAACCTTAAAACTTCTTAGTTTATATGGAATTTAAAAAAGTTTAGCAAACCCAAAATGGCCGACATGCTGTGAGACTGAAAAAAACCTGGATATTAAAACCATAAAAAGCTTATTTTTAAAGACTTCATGAGGAAAATGCTTTGAAGGAGGATCATCAAGGCTGGACTTACGTCTTCTGATCGACGTGACATTGAACTAACAAGTTATTATGGGTTTAGTGATTTTATGAAATCCCTGGAATTTTCAGTAATTTCGCGTAATTACTGTTTCACTCAGGGACTTCAGGAAGTTACTGGTTAGATTAGGTTAGGTTAGGTAAAACTTAGGTAAAACTTAATTTTGAGAAATTTCTAAGTATTTCATAACTTCCTCAAGTCCCTGAGTGAAACATTTCCGGGATTTCATGAAAGCACTAGTTTCACAATCTTACTGTAACATATACAGTATATTTACTGTAACATATATATTTATAGGAGGATAGTGTAGACACCAATCGACCAGGGAAGTACTCCGGGGGAGAGGGGTAGACAGAAGATAGGGAGTCCTGGAACTTCCGTTTCTCCTGTCACTCTCCCCCTTAGCTAATCTTTTTCCGTGTCTCGTCTACCCTGTGAGCAGTCCAGCATGCTCTCAAACACACATTTCTCTCCCTATTCCTCACTGTATATATGCATCTTACACACTACATAATCTTTTCAAAATTTAAAAAGAATGGCATCAACTTCAAGAGCCTCCGAGTCCTCTGGGGAGGGGACTATAAATGTGTCCACTTCTGGCTTCCCCGCTGCCGATACCGGGAATGCAGACCCGGGCAGCGGGGCTGGATCTGATATCACCCATTTGAGATGTTCTGAACCTCTGTCTGATTCACTTTTCATAAACTTCTGTAACATTCGTTGCCTTCTTTCTCAAATTTTCAATCTGTTGAACACCACCTCTCCTCCTTTAAACCTCATCTTCTCTTCCCCACTAAAACTCAGGTGTCTGGGACGACTGACAACAACCCCTTTTCTGTAACCTCTTACTTTTTCTAAACTCAATTTCACTCCAAAGGTGGATGTTGCGTATATGTACGCAATGACCTAACTTGTTCTCGTATTTCCGAACTCAAATCCCCCGAAATCTATTCCCTCTGACTACGGTTTACATACCAATCTCACACTAAATACATCTGCGCTGTTTACCTTTCTCCTAATTCTACTGACTATCCAAAATTCTTTGACTGCTTCGCTTCCAAAGTGGGATACATTCTATCCCACTCTCCCATTTCACTAACATCCTTGGTGAACTAGCTTACAGCTTTTCTATCCTAAATGACCTAGAGCAGATTGTACAGCACCCTACTCGTATCCCCGATCGCTGATTGGGAGGCCTTTAAGCAGTACTTCTTTGATTTCCTATGGAATTATTACTGCTTCCGTGGCCGGGGCCTTTCTGGGTGTGCTAAGCGCATCACGGAGGTGATTTTTCTTGGGCATGGAGGCGTACATTCCTTATTCTATTTCTACTACTAATGCAAAAAATCCTTGTTCTAACTTTACTTGTTCTAATGCTATCCGCAACAGAGAGAAAGCTTTCAGAAGGTACCGTCGCCATCCAACTTCTGGCTCTCACTCAGCTTGTATATTTCTGTCCGGAATCGTGCAAAATCTGTTCTTCGACTCGCCAAAAATTCCTTCATCCGACAAAAATGTAAAACCTATCCATTTCTAATTCTCCTCAACCTTTTTGGCATCTAGCTAAGAACCTCTTCAACAACTTTACTTCCTATTCTTTACCTCCTCTTTTCCATTCCGATGGCTCAGTTGCTGTCTCTTCTCCTGACAAAACTGAACTTTTTGCTCAAATTTTCGCCTCCAACTCAACTCTGGACGATTCCGGTGCTATTCCTCTATCTCCTCCTCCCTCTGACTTTATTATGTTTGAAATTAGAATGTCCTCCAAAGATGTTCTTTCTGCCCTATCTGGGCTCAACTCTAGGAAGGCGTACGGCCCAATAAACTTGGGCTCACGTCATTCTCACGACGTGACATTGAATTGACAAATTACTGTGAGTTAGATTAAGTTAGATTAGATTAGATTAGACTTAGTTTAGTTTGGGTTAGGTTAGATTAGATTAACTCAAGTTAGTGCTGTAGAGTGTCGATAAAATATTCCGTTGGCCAGATGTAGTTAACACGATAGGTCAGACAGGCAAGGTTTTGGATTTCGTCGCGTAACGTTTCACGATGTGTGTTCCGTCTCCAAAATCATCGACGTCATTTTATGGACGCGTGTTGGAAATTTTATCGACGGGAGATTTATCTAAAGATTGTACAGGGTGTTTATAAAGTCCCTATCTATTTCAGTGAAAACGTAGCACAAAGGGAGGTAAAATTCAATAACAATACAGGGTGTCCCAGAATTAACTATCTATTTCAATGAAATCAGACAAATTTTTTAAAAACACACTTTTATTTATGTTTATCATGTTTAATATGTGTTAAAAATGTATAAATTTCTAAATTTTTTTCATAATTTTATTTTCATAATTTTTTCATAGTTTTTCATAGTTTTATTTTTAGAATGGCAAAGAGACTCTCCAAAAGTTAACGTGTGGCTTGGAATGACCAAATCCAAAATTTATGGCCCATTCTTCTTTGCGGAAGCAACTGTAACAGGTACCGTCTACCTTGATATGCTTCAGCAGTTTCTCGAACCACAGCTTCTTGATGATGGCATTCTTGATAATGTTGTGTTTCAACAAGATGGAGCACCATGTCATTATGCTCTAATTGTTCGAGAATACCTCAACAGACGCCTTCCGAATCGGTGGATTGGACGTGGAGGACCTCGACCTTGGCCTCCGCGTTCTCCGGATTTGACACCCCTGGATTTCTTTGCATGGGGTTTCATAAAAACAAAGGTTTATCGCCAAAAGATCAATAGTTTAGCTGAACTTAAAGAACGCATCCAGTTGGCAGTGCGGGAGATAACACCTGAAATGCTTCAAAATGTGTTTCGCAGCGCTGAGGATAGATTTGAAATTTGCAGAGATACAGACGGTGCACATGTTGAAACTTCTCAATAAAGTTTTGACTTATGATTTATAAATCTATTTGTTTTTGTATCATAATTTAGTAATAAACACAAAATTATGTCAGTTTTTATTAAATTTGTCCGATTTCATTGAAATAGATAGTTAATTCTGGGACACCCTGTATAATAAAAGGCATACATTTAATGAATACTTAAGCATATGATTCTACATGAGCACCATTAGTTTCTCTACAGAGTTCGAATCTGTCATCAGCATTGCGGAACACATTTTGGAGCATGACAGGGGTTATTTTTGTAACTGCTGTTACGATACGAGCACGTAAATCTTGCAGATCTGTAACACCCATGCAAAGAAATCCAAGGGCGTTAGGTCAGGAGACCGAGCCGCCCAGGGCCTGTTGCCTCCACGTCCGATCCCCCGATTTGGAAATCGTTCATTTAGGTACTCCCAAACAATGTTTGCGTAATGACAAGGTGCCCCATTTTGTTGAAAGACGACGGTGTTTAAAATGCCATCTGAATGAAGCTGGGACATTTACTTGCTCGTATCATAACAGCATTTACAAAAATAACCCCTGTCATGCTCCAAAATGTGTTCGCAATGTTGCTGACAGATTCGAACTCTGTAGAGATACTGATGGTGCGCATGTAGAATCATATGTTTAGGTATTCATTAAATGTATGCCTTCTATTATATTGTTATTGAATTTTACCCTTTTTGCTACGTTTTCACTGAAATAGATAGGGACTTTATAAACATCCTGTATTACATTGTTGGAGAAATGTAGAGTGGGTAATATTTCTTATGCTCAGGTTAGACGTACTTATGCCCGGTTAGGCGTACTTATACTCAGTTAGGCGTACGCTAGGTTAGGTGATTAATACAAGTTTGGTTAACCATTCTCGCAACAAATCGACTTCAGCGAAGCCGTCGATCAGGAGGCTGGTCGATCGGATTCCAAGTTTAAGCCCTGTTGGAAAGGTTCCTTGACGGTAAAATTAACATAGGTTCTTCTGCAGAATTTATGATAATAAAACAGCACATTTTATTACCAACCTATAGTTTTGAGTGACGATGGGCGACTGTGATCTTATGATATAGCAGTGAAACTTTTATAAAAGAGATAGGTCCCTTATATATATATATATATACACATACACAGGGTACTTAAAAAAATGTTACCACTTCATATGGGGGTGCTTCAAACAATATATTTCAATACTGTGTATTTATTATTATTTAAATTATTATTATTATTATTAAAAACATTATTATTAAAAAATAAACAACACACACACACACACACACAACTATAAGTGATAAGCAATGACATTAGTGCCACATAAGTGGTAAATTTTTTGTAAGCACCCCGTATAATATATATATATATATGTGTGTGTGGTGTGTGTGTACTGAAAATAAAAGATGTATAGTAAATTTTAAAAAGGACTATTTCTACTTTTTGCTCATCACTATTTACTGGTTTTTATTTATGCCGAAACAATGAAGAAGACGTGGGGAAAGCGAGTGCGGATTCACCATTTTAATTTGATCGTGGAGAGAGATACATTTTAGAAGTTTTAGAATCACCATCACATAATAGTAACGAAAACAACCTAACTAGGACAAACCACGCCCGAGAACTGAATTGGGGCATGTGTCTAAAATATTTAGACAGTGAGTTCAGGGATTCTTGAAATATACTCCTGACGGCATAAGTGATCGAAGTATATAAGAAATCAATTAAAAACTATTGGAACGTAACCACAAAATCAACCAAAATCGACGAGAATGAATAATTAATTCATGTTCGATCATGGTAATTATGTATTCTATTAAAAGTATGTATATATATCTATAATATATATTGTATTATTTCATAAAAACAACATTGATCGGCTGCATATAAAACGTTTACAGATATCGACCAATCGCTAAAAATATAACCAAAATCGTACGCCCGCCAGAGTACTGAGACACAATTGTTTCCAGCATCTGGAAATTCTGGGCGACAATGTTGTACTTCTCTTTTGGCGCGCTCTGACGCGCTTTGTTGCCGGCGAAAGGAGCTTGAGTCTCCATCTTAGTTCGTTCGAAGCTCTCATACGAGTAATGCGTATCGGTTTTGACTCCGTAATTTTAGCTGTTTATCATTTCAGTTAACTTCGCTTTATAATAAAATGCCAATATTTAACATCATTCACTAATGATTCTAATAAATCGAATTCTTTTAAGATTTAGAATACCCTTTAAGCTCTTTATTCTCAGTCAGCGGAACCTTTATCATATCTCTCGCTGATTCACTTGTACTCGTATATGGAGACTAAGCTTCACACCTCACTCTAATTTCTACTCGTTGTAGCACACATGTATATGTTCATACCCGGGTGTTAATCGTTGACCCAAGTGTTTGAGAACGCCATTATAGATTGTCTTACACGAGGAGAACCATCCAGGGGTAGCTATTTAGATTGGTTTGGAATTTCGTTAACGATCGTCAAATTGAACCTCCGACAAGTTGACTGGGGTTATCAGTTTGAAACGAGTTAATTGCGATTCACGAGCTTAATCTGACTAACGATATATACTGTGGAACAACCATTTGCATAACGTTGCAACCTAAATCGATACTTTATAGTTAGGCTTGTTAAGACTAACTTATTTATCAATTTAAATTAAACATTTAAATGTATCCAACTTAGTCTAAACTAAACAAAGTTAAATATATCACATAAAGAGTTAAGCTTCCCTTAAGAATTATTTCTTTTAAGTGAATATGCTTAAACAATTAACAGCGTTCAAGTTTTGTGAGCCCTAAGTTTAATTTAAACAATACCTTTTCGAACCTGAGATAAGGGTGGACGCGGGTAGCTGTAAAGATAACCCCTTTTAGGCTGCTTAATTTTCCACAGCATGCCTTCGTACCTTCGGCCTCAGGAGTGTTGCCAAATAACATTTTACGTGTCTTAATTTTGTACAAAACATTATTAAATTTCTTATTAAACATCATTATATTCTTTATTAAAAACCAGCACACGAGAGATGCTTGATTCGATCATTTAAAGTGATTTTACTTCTGCTACTTTCAACTAACCTCTAGACTGAAAGACGGTCCAGTGAACCATTTTAAACTGAGTCAACCATCTTTAGCCACTACCAACTTTTTTGACTAGTTAAAAACCTAGTAATATCTTGAAAACCTGGTTCAAATACCATAAACAGGTCGAAACTGGTAAATATGACCAACTTTGGCCTAATTTTAACCATCTTTCATTTCCAATGTACAATTGTACATATATTACAAAATACTAAAATGTTTAAGATGTACTGTTGAAACCACATTAAAACGATATAAAAAAAAGACAAAGAATCATGCCAATAAGCATCAAAATGGTCGGAAAAAGGTAACAACCAGACGGGAAAATAGGCTATTGAAATTCAGTTCTCTCAGAAATCGTGGAAAAGAGTAAAATTTTTTGTTTCTTCTTTGAGTTGCGTCAGAATCTGACGTCATTTTCCAACAGAACATCTTCCATACCATACATCACTTGTAATCAAGAGTTGTCTTGCAAAAGAACAAATGCGCTGCAGACCAGAATCCTATTGAACACTTATGGAGAATTCTATGGAAAAGTATGAGAAGGATGGTCTTCATACCGAGCCTCTGGACACGTAAATACGTATATATGTCAAACCTGTTCACTTTTGAATAAATGAATAACGGATAGCTGTAATCGTCATTATTACACATAGTTCAGTTCCTGATCAGTGCACTGAGGTTAAAAAAAAGAATAGGGGTAACAGAACAGTGTGGATACCATATATACAGGGTGTCCCATAAATCCGGTCTCAGGAAAATTTATTTTAAGTTAGATTTACAAAAGTTGTACATTAGAACTAAAACAAATGTTCAAATTGATGTCGTGTTTCTGGAGCTTTTTGGTTGCAGATAGAATAACACCCAATTATTATTTCCAATTCCCTTTTGTAGGTTTCAACCTATTTTTATAATAAGACTAATAACGGCACACCAACATTCCGAAATACAAATACAGGTGAAAACTTACTGAAGTAGTTAATGGAAGCAGAAATATAACATGAAAATAACGACATCCCGTGTGGCGGAAAAGAGAAAAAAGTTTTCGCAAGTTTTCAGAAAGCAAAAAGTTTCAAGCAGATCACAAAACAAACAGGAATGAAATACGTGATAAGATAAAAAGGAGAAAATATTACAGTTGAAAAAGTTATTTTAAAAGTAATCCGTTACAGTTATATTTTTTTTACCCTGTAAAGTACAGCAAACCCTCGTCCAACGCGTGTTTGTCCCGCGCGAATTTGCTTACACACCGAAAAATAAATGCGAACAATTAATTATTTGCCGAAGGCGGAAAGAATGTGCAGTAGTACTGTACGCGTGCCAATGCGCGCTCTAGTGTTTTCTCCTACACTCTTCAACACTCCCGAATCTCCCTCCCTCTCGCGTCATCCTTCGCATCACCCTTTGTCTCAGTCCCGCTACCGCGTTAAGTTCAGTGAAGTTGTATTGAATTGTTTTTGTCGTATTTTGTCGTTGATTTGCTATTACCCTTAGACAGCAGTATGGCACCAAAACGTAAACCATCTGCGAGTGATAGTGAAGAGAAGAAAAGTCGTAAGGTTATGACATTAGCCGAAAAAATAAAGAATCTAGATAAGTTGCGTGGTGGTATGAGCATAACATCACTTGGCCGCGAGTATCACGTGAATGAGTCTACCATACGCACCATCCGAAAGAGTGAAGACAAGATACGTGCTATTTTCATTTAATATAATATATTATTATTTCATATACAATATAGGTAGGGAAATTCATTTATGTGTGAATAAAAAATCTATGTATCTAAGTATTAATGGGAGACTTTACGCAGCCGGGTTCACGTATCCCCATTTATTCCATAAGGTATTAAGTTTGTCCAACGCGGATATACCTAACGCGCCGTTCTCGAGGAACCTAACCCCCGCATTGGACGAGGGTTTACTGTAATGAGTTAAGTTTAAGGTTACTGTATTGAGAAATGCAATTCATTTAAGTTATGGTTAGAAATAAAAAGTAACCGAATTATTTTCAAGTTCCTTCAAGTGTTCGAGGTTTTCTCATGGTCTAAAAATAGCTTTTGCAAATTAATTAGCGATAAATTTCTACTATTACGCTTACTTCCAGCTTATATATATATATATATATATATATATATATAATAATATTATATATATATATATATATATATATATATATATTATCCCGGTTAAGAGAAGCAGGAAGCCCCTTGATTAAATCATACAATTATCATACTAAGATTATTCCTGGATGGAATGATTTTATTGCCCCCTGAAGAGGGAATCGAAAGACGCCTACGATTTGTGGTGCTTGCATGGTAGACCTAGATTAGGACCAGTATACATGAATATATGTAAAAGTAGGGGTTAGTGTAAGGCGGCCATAAGGCGATGTAAACAGGAAGAAGAGGCTATTCAAACATCATAAGCCTGTGAAGCTCAGATAAATAACGATAATAACAAATTTTGGAAATTTGTTAAGAATCAAACGGGTGTCAAAAGTGTCTTCCCTCCGACAATCGATGGGGTGTCGGGGGAGGATGAAATTGCAAAGCTGTGAAAAAAACCACTACTCTAACATTCTTAACAGTGTGAGTTCTGACTCACTTCTGAGTAGGGATAATCTTAAGATAGATTGCAGCGAAACGACTGTGGGAGGGACAAGGGAAAATACTTTGATATCAGTTCCTGAAGTAAAGAGGTTAATTAATTAGAGTTAAAGACTGGTTCTGCGTCAGGGGTAGATGACCTATCGAATGAGCACTTAAAATTAGGGTTGCCAGATTTTTCAAATGCCTATGCGGGACAAAATTTTTCCTGATTTTTTTTTTAAGACCAAATTTTTTTCAAATTGAAACGATTTCTTCAACGGTTACAACAAACAAAATTAGAAAAATTTTATTACAATAATATTTAACAATTAAACATCGTGAATAAATTGAAATTATATATAATATATTGAAATTCTAAATCAATTCATCCCTAAAAAATTTGCTTAAAAAATATTTTTTGCGGGACATTTTGAACGCGGGATTTTGACGCGGGATTTTTGGATCAAATGCGGGACTGTCCCGTAAAATATGGGACGTCTGGCAACCCTAACTTAAAATATGCCAATGACGTGGTATGTCTGCATATATCATTGCTCTTATCAGCCATGCTTGCTCATAGCCAGTGATGGGCATCGATACATGAAAATCGCTAAAGCGATACCGATACATCGATACATGAAGAACGTCTTAGGCGATACCGATACGCCGATACTTTCTAGATGTCTTAAGCGATACCGATACCGATACATGTATCGCCGGTACATTTTTATAATTATTCATTTAATATGTAGGTATTAGATATTATTGTTTATACTAGTAATTTGTACGCACTGTAAGTAAAATCAACGACATTTTAATGGGTTTTATAGATGTAAATAAAAACAATTGCTTTATTTAATGAAAGTATGTTTTAATTTTGTAGGATACATGAATGACTGAAAATATTACACTAACAATTAAAAGTAATTACTATTACCCTTCAAAAATACCAGCTGGCTAAACATCTGGTCAGACAGTGTATTCCTTTTTGGAGCGTGAATGTGACCAGCAAAACTAAACAACCGTTCTACAGGAGCAGAGGATGGTAGTGGTGTGTTATACTTCAGGAAGACCCGTAGAATTCCTGGGTACTGTCTCAGAGATTGGAGAGAATGACTTCCGTCACCCAGATACTGTAAAACTTCCATCTCAGTGGAATCTTGGGTTGCAGAGACATTAGTGGAAGCAGACTCATAACAGAAGAAATCATCTGCACTTCCGTCAGATGCAGCATCACTTAGTTGTTGCTGGGTGGTTAATTATGGTTAATTAATCTCAATAACACAAGTACAAACGTGTTTAAACGTTGCTCCGTACTGTGTGACGTGACCAGTAGAGTAGTACTGTCATTAAATAAATATTTAATAATATTATTATTTATGTATATTCATAAATATAACTCAGTAGTGTCATATTATAACATCTATTTAAATATTTAAAAATTCTTATTAATGTATCGATGTATCGAAGTATCGATTTTTTTCGATACATTTAAGAAAATTGACCTTAGCGATACCGATAAATCGATACTTTTGTCAAGTAGCTAAAGCGATACCGATACCAATACAAAAGTATCGATCGATACGTATCGGCGATACATGTATCTAGATACTGCCCATCACTGCTCATAGCTATATCGCTGCAGAGTTCGAGGGTATATATCTTGCCCCTGGTCAAAAATAAGTATGGAGACATTCTGTCCAGCAATAATTACAGGCCTATTGCTGTCGCTTCCTGCTTCTCGAAACTACTAGAAAAACTCTTGTTACTCCGATTAAATGATTACCTAATCAGTTTGGTTTTAAAAGGTCCCACTCAACTGACCTGTGTATCTATGTACTTGCAGAAATAATATCTAAATACACTGACAGTAATTCAACTATTTATAGCTGTTTCCTCGATATAAGTAAGGCATATGATAGAGTGAACCACAATATTTTATTTGCAAAACTAGAAGACAGGAAGGTTCCCATGTACATATTAAATTTATTGAAATTTTGGTATTCCCACCGATCTTTTACCATTAGGTGGGGCAATGTAATATCCGAGTGTTTTTGTTCCTCTTGCGGGGTGAGACAAGGCCCCTTGCTCTCCCCTATGCTGTTTAATGTGTATATTGATGGATTAATTGCTTCACTTAATGAGCAACAGTGGGATGCTGTATAGATAATACAAGGATAAATAACTTAGTTTATGCCGATGATATGGTGTTAATAAGTCCCTCTGTTAAAGGTCTGGATCGGCTACTAAATGTTTGCGAAGTGTATTCGCAGAAACATGATATTCTTTTTAATGTTACAAAAACTAAGGTTATGCAATTTCATCCTAAAAGCTGTAAGCAGCCAGCTGATATTAAGTTTAAAATGAAAGGCGAAGTAATTGAGGAAGTACAAGAGTTTAAGTATTTGGGTCAAACTATCATCAGCTCCTTGAGTGATGACTCAGATATAAGAAAACAATCTTGAAGCCTTTGTGCTAAAGCGAATATGACTATACGATACTTTCGGTTCTGTACAAGTGAAGCTAAAGACACTCTCTTTCGTACTTTCTGCAGTAATATACTGTATAAGGACAGCAACTCTGGGTGAATTATAAAAAAGGTTCTGGCAGAACCCTAAATTTCTGTACAACAGGTCTTTTAGACTCTTACATAAATTACCCCCCAAGATGCTCAACTTCGCAAATGTTTGCTACCCGCAATGTCCCGAGCTTCCCGGAGGTAACAAGACGTGCTGAATACAGTTTAATGCAAAGAATTAAAAAATCAACCAACCCGATTATCCAAGCTATCCATGAGTCCTGCCGTTTATCCTCTAAGGCCTAAGTTATGGAATTCTTGACACGGAAACGTATGTCTGTTGCTCCACTTAACTCCGACATTACTGTATTATTTCTAATTAACTTACTTGCTTTAGGTTACTTACTTTAGGTGAGTTCGAACGACGGTTCAGGATCGACCTATGGTCGACCCCTCTGCAGCATCCCGCCTCATTTGCGGGATTTGGTAAAGCTGTATATATGATATTTCTCTCCTTAGTATGTGAACTGTCATTGTATTAATAATATTTGTCATATGGATTATAGTCTGCCAATAAACCTTTTCATTTTCATTTATATATATATATATATATATATATATATAATATATATGGGATGAATTTCACAATAAAACACGTGAAATGAATAAATGCTGCAAACTCACAAGGAAAAAGAAAAACGATTCCAAGGCCTTTCGTGTATTCAAAGCTACACCTCGTCAGGGAATGACGAGGTGTAGCTTTGAATACACGAAAGGCCTTGGAATCGTTTTTCTTTTTTCTTGTGGGTTTGCAGCATATATATATATATATATATATATATATATATATATATATATATATATATGATACACACAGACCGTGCATGGAACAAGGAACTCTTCTGGGAAAATTAAATCCACAATAGTCCGAATAAGTAATGGTAAATGACAAATACCCAGTGGTGGGCACCGTTAATCAAAAAGTTAACTTCGATAACGATAATTTGTTAACCCCAATTTTTAACTCTGATAACGATAATCCGATAATTTTACTACAAAGTTAACGGAAGTTAACGATAATCCGTTAACGATAACTATTTCTTTACTAACATTTAAAAAAATCAAGGAAAAAAGCTTTAAAACCCATAGAAAATGTTTATTTATGCAAAATCCAACAATAAATAGGTATTTAACTGTATTTTTATCAAGTTTTGCAACTTTTTTGCTTAATAACTTTTTTTATTTTTAATAAAAAATGTACTGATTACATGTTTTGAAACCCTTGTAACCACTAACCATTAACTAAATTTTAATTTACCAGAGAATTATTATGGCGGGAACTGAAAGGTAAAATTAAATTTTAGGCACATTTATTAAAGACTATGACACAATGTGCTGGTTGCCCTTCAGAAAGACCAACTTCTCAAAGTTAGGCCCAACTGCCAGTCTTGACCTCTTGGGCCTCCCCAACCTCCCCTTGCGAGATCTGGAAGCAGACCGAAGTTATGGTGGTTTGAATTCATTCGCGGAGCGGTGATCTTCCGTGAATGACTCCTCGCAGTTAACGTGTTAACGGACTTTAACAGACTAAATATCGAGTTATCGGAAGTTAACTGGTCCGATAACGATAAATGGAAATTAACTTCCGTTAATAGTCCGTTAAAAAAAGTTAACTTCGTTAATTAACTGTTATCGGATTAACGCTTTAGTGCCCAACACTGCAAATACCATAGTTTTTCGTTTTCATGATGCTAGGGAGTTCCGTGTTAAATTTCACAACCACGATCTTCACTGGTGGCATGTTTCTTTACTGTGAGTATTTTTGCGTGACACAAACGATATGATATAGTAATGACAAGAGTCCGGATGTTCAGGCAAAATGCCATACTGTATATACCTTCTTTTTTTTTTTTGGCCTATTTTTGCGTTTAAAAGAAAAATTGCCCTTTTCGTCATAAAGTGCCTAATTCGCCTTTTTTTCATTATTTTCTAGTATTATTCCATTAGAGTCCCAAAATAGGCCTATCAGTTTCTGTTATATATGTATATATATATATAATATATATTTCAGTTTTACACACACACACACACACACACACACACATATATATATATATATATTATATATATATATATATATATAACAAACTGAGCGTGCATTTTTTTTATGTAAGGAATGGCCTAAGGGCGAGCGCCCCCAAAAGTGTCCCCTCCGTAGAGAAAGGAGAAAGCCAAAGACAAGGTCTCCAGGGCTCAATGATGCCATTTTTCTTTTTGCTTTTTAATCTAAATTTTGAAAAGATTGTGTAGTGTGTAAGATACATGTATGCGCAGTGAGGAATAGAGGAAGAGGTGTGTGTTTGAAAGCATGCTGGACTGCTCACAGGGTTAATTTAACGATGAAATTACAAAAGTTACTGACATAAAGCCGCTTTTCACAAATGTATCTATTAAAGAAACAATTAGCTTTTGTCTACTTTTGTTTCGTAATGATTCAGATACAGTACTTGCCTTCGGGTTCGGTAGAGAATTATTTCGATTCATTTTGAAAATGGTAGTTACAGACTCCCTTTTTTTTTGTTTAATAACACATTATATAAGCGAATAAAGAGTATGGCAATGGCTTTACCGTGGGTCCCAACTTTTGTTAAAATCTGTTTGTTACCATGAATAAAATCTGATTCGATATGGGCTCTTCTCAATTCAAATCTGCATTTCATGAACGATGCGTTGATAATTGCTTTCTCCTACTCAGAAGAAAAATGCCATATGACCTTTTCCTTAATTATCTAAATTCCCATCATTCTAATATCAAGTTCATTGTAGAAATAACAAAACTTAACATCTTCTCTGGATATTACAAATCCCATGAAAAACTTAGGGATCAATGAAAGAAAGCCTCCCTCAAAAGTTTCTAGTAAACAGTGCTACCCCTGAATTGTGTCAATGAAAGAAAGCCACCCTCGACCCGTTTGTGGGTGGCTCTCTTTCATTGATCCAAACTTCGTTTGAAGTTTCAATGTATCGAAAACCAATTTTCACGAGTTTAAGAACTAATTTTTCTAGTTACATATCTCTTAACCTTAAAATTGACTCGATTAAAACTTTGTTTTTGGGAAGCATACTTTATTTGTTCAATTTATACTACCTTCCACTTGGAAATAGAAAATTTCAAGTTTTTTACAATGAATTCATATCCCCTGTCTTTGTTTGGTTTACCGTTAAAATATTCCTGAATAAAAACATATTGTAAATTTGCTGTTCCTGAATAATAAATATTGTTAGGCAAGAATTTTTTTTAACTTTTTCAAAAACAGACAGGAATCCGCTCGTAAAATACTTTCTCAAATATTTAGGTTTCAAATGGAAGACATACAGTATAAATTCAGCAAATAGACTATCCATAATATTGAAATTACGTACGACGTCAACAATGAAACCAATTGAAGAATTTTAGAATTCATTCAAATTTTCGAGAAAAGTCTGACATTAAATCATTATTATTCATTACGCGTACATCTTGGTATTTTAAAGTAATCTATCTCTCTCTCTCTCTCTCTCTCTCTCTCTCTCCTCTCTCTCTCTCTCTCTCTCTCTCTATTATTTCAGTAACTATGTAAAATCAATTGTTTTAGTTAAAAGTTCTTTCAATGAGATCTTTTGTGCAACTTCAAAACTTAATAATTTGTATACCCTTAATATTTGTATACCCTTCATACCAACCATTTAAAATTTTCCTCTTTGAGATTTAAGATCTTTCTGAATCATTTATTTACAACTTCCCAGTGGCGACACCAAGGGGAGGCGGATGTCTCCCCTAAAACATTAAAACATGTCTGCCTCTCCTTCCGCCTCCCCAAAAGAATCTAAGAATATACATCTCACATATTGGTATGCAATACGTTGGTATGCAACTTCCTCGTAAACTTCTAACGATATTGCTTGTTTTGAATTGATTCCAAGTCAACACCAGGAATAAGTTTTGAAAATGGGGCATCGCGAGCTTGAATTATGTAAATTCTTGTGAACCAGAGTATTAGGTTATGGAGTCACTTACCAAGAGATGTAGTTCTCTCCCATGAAGGAAACCAATTCATAACCAATTTAGACACTTTTTGTAAGGAATTAAGGTTTGTTAGTTTTTGTCTTTCTTTCACGTGTTTGTCATGCTCGGGTTTTCTTGACAGTTGTGTGTCATATGTCCAATATATTAATTTATGAAGAGTATTTGAAATACGAAATTCAACACCTTAAAGTCTTAAACTATGCTATTGTTTGACATTGTTACATTATTTTTGTGTCATTTCATTTTGATTATTGGAAAATGGTGACTCGTCATTACTTTTGTGAGGAACAGTGCATGAAATGTACTGGTTGAAGTATGAAATTATATATATATAGAACAGCAAATAATTCTAATGCATTGTTTAACCATATGTATAGATGTAATCATAGTATTAAGTGGGATAGTTCTAAAGCTCTCGTTAAAAACAGATATAATCGAAAGGAATATTGTAGAATGTGCATTTATCAATTTTAAAATAATTTCAAAAACAGTACAGGAATGTATAACATTGACAATATCTTGTTAAAATACCTTTTGCCTCTAATCAACTCTTGTTAATCTTGTGTTAATCTTTTTGTTTTTCTGTCCCGTTGTATATATATTTGGTTATCGTACCTCCACTCTTCATTCCCTGACCAGGTGTACTTCTGAATACACGAAAGGCCTTGGCCTTGTGTGTGTGTGTGTGTGTGTGTGTGTTTCCAAATTCAAACTTCGCCTCCCAAGCCTATCTCTCTGCCACCCTTCCGCCTCCCCAATTTCGGAATCCTGGAGTCGCCACTGCAACTTTCCTTAATCATGGTTATGTACGGTTAAAATTAGTTTCTGGTCTTATTAATCCTGTCCTAAAGATCAGTCTGGTGATATTAGTTCCTCTAATAACTATAAACAAATTATGTTATCATCTAATCTTCTGAAGTTGTTTGAATATTGAACTTTTTCTTTTATTAATGCTAATGTTTCTATTTCTCCGAAACATTTCGGTTTTAGGAAGCATACTTGAACAATTTTTACTGTCGTAACAGTTAAAAAATAATTATGAAGTAAAGTATCTTAATTATGGTTCTTCTCTTTATCTAGCATTTATAGATCCAAGTAAAGCGTTTGATGGTGTCAATCATTTTATTCTCATTAGGAAATTAATTAAATTGAATATTTTGCCCTTTAATAATTAAGACATTGTTTATTATTATAGAAAATAATATATTGCTCTTCATTTTAAACTGAATATTCTTATAAATGGAAATTAATAATGGAGTAAGACAGGGTGCCATTCTGTTCCCTTTTTTGTTCAGTATTTACTGTATGTTAATGATATCTTAATTAAATTATCCTCATTGAAAGTTGGTTCTCATTTGGGGATATACTGTATATGGTATGCAAGTGAATGATGATGATTTTGGTTTTCTCTCTTCACGGGTAGCGGAACAAAGTGGATCCGCACAGTGTCGACATGCATAATGTCGATATTAAAAAGTTAGCTTAAATTAGGTTAGGTTAGGTTACGATTGGTTAGGTTAGCTCTGGTTAGATAAAGTTAGTCTGGTTAGGTTAGATTAGGCATTTTCATTAAAAATCTGAAATGTGTATTTGAAATCTAAATTTCAAATACTTGCATAAAGTCGAACGTCGACATAATGGAATTCGATTTTGTTCATGTAAGGCACCGTTCAAAAATTACGTAGCGCTATTTTTGCTAAAACATGACACCCCCATTCCCCTGTAACGTTCCGCAACGTGTGGGTGTTGGGTGGGGGAATGTTACATAACATCTTAGGGGGTGTCTGGTCTAGCGTTACAGAACGACGTTCCTAGGGGATCTGGGGTTTCAAGTTTTAGCAAAAATAGCGTTACGTAATTTTTGAACGGCCCCTAACGCGTTTCTTCTCGAAGTAGTAATCACGATATTTGTAATTCTTTAAATATGTTTACATTTTTTCACTTAATTAATTGTAAACAAATTTTATTTTTTATAGATTGCAAATTAGTGAAACTCTTCTCCCTCCTACCATTCTCCCTGTCTTCTCCCTATCTTCTCCCTGTTAATGAACATGTGTAGCTTATATTAAGAAATTTCTGTCGAACTACAGTATGTTTAATGATGAGTCGCTATTGGATAATGATAATTTTTTAGGCAGGAAGGAGGGGCCAAGAGCAAATGCCCGCAAAAGCGCCCCCCCCATAGAAGAAGAAGAGAGCCAAAATCAAGGTCCGGGGTTTCCGAGATGCTTAGACATTCTGCGTTTGAAATACTGGAGGTCATAGACAGGCGGAAAGATGGCCTGAGGAAGATTGTTCCAGAGTTCACCGGTTGAGTAGATGAAAGGGTGACAATACCGATTAACTTTTGCTTTAGATAGTTGGACAGAAAAAGAATGAGAAAGTGTAGAAAGTCTGGTGCTGCGTGCTCTCCTTAAAGGAGGAGGCATGCAGTTAGAGAGTTCAGAAGAGCACTGTCCATTATAATAGCAATAGTAAAGAGAGAGTGAGGCAACATTGTGGCGAAGAGAGAGAAATTGAAGGCAATCAGTAAGAGGCGGAGAATTGATGAGACGAAAAGACTTTGATTCCACCCGGTCAAGTACGGCTGTGTGGGCTGAGCCACCCAACACATGAGAAGCATACTCCATACAGGGGCGAACGAGACTCCTGTACAGAGACAGCAACTGAGTGAGGGTAAGAAACTGCGGAGGCGGTACAGCACACCTAACCTCTTAGAAGCTGTTTTAGAAAGAGAGTATATGTGATCTTTCCAGGAAAGATCACGAGAAAAGGAAACGCCAAGAATGTTAAGAGAAGAGGAAGGATTGAGTTGTGTGGAAGAATATGACGAGTAGACAGATGGAGGAACTGAGTTTTGAGGCATTGAAAGCCACAAGGTTTTCTCTGCCTCAATCAAATATAGCAGAGATCAGGAGTCAGGTGTCTCACAGCCGTCCCACGCGAATCATGAAGTGACTGCTTGAGGGACGCTTTGGAAAATGGGTGGAGAAGTGAAGAGTGGAATCATTGGCATAGGAGTGAATAGGGCAGGAAGTGCGAATTAAAAGATCATTAATAAATAAAAGGAAAAGAGTGGGTGACAGGACAGAACCCTGAGGAACACCACTGTTGATACCTTTAGGAGAAGAACAGTGGCCATCTACAACTGCAGCTATAGATCAACCAGAAAGGAAATTAGGGATGAAGGCACAATAGAAGGATAGAAACCGAAGGAGGGCAGTTTGGAAATTAAAGATTTGTGCCAGACTCTATCAAAAGCTTTTGATATGTTTAGCGCAATAGCAAAAGTTTCACCGAAATCACGAAAGGAGGATGACCAAGAGTCAGAGAGATATGCAAGAAGATCGCTAGTAAAGCGTCCCTTGCGGAACCATACTGACGATCTGAAAGAAGATTGTGAGAAGAGAGGTGTTTAAAGAATCTTCTTATTCATGATAGAGTTAAAAATTTTGGAAAGGCAAGAAATCAAAGCAATTGGATGATAGTTGGAGGGTCGAGAGCGAACTTCCAGCAGGAAGTACCAGATGAGAGACAACGACGAAAGAATTTAACTAGACAGGGTGTCAGCATATAAGCACAATTCTTAAGAACAACTGGAGGAACACCATCAGGACTGTACGTCTTCTTACAGTTGAGCCCAGATAGGACAGAAAGAACATCTTTGGAAGAGATTCTAATTTCAGACATAATAAAGTCAGAGGGAAAGAGATGGAGGAACAGCACCTGAATCGTCCAGGGTTGGATTGTAAGCGAAAGTTTGAGCGAAGATAAATGCAAAAAACTTCACTTTTTTCTACGTGGTCAAAATATGATAATAAAACCCACTCTAATAGACAGAGTTTATTTCCACAACAGTTTCGATGCCCACTGGCATCCTCTTCGGGTGGATACAGAAAAACGAATGAACCAAAAACAAGAGGGAAAACAGTCCAGGGACCATTAAGAAATTCGCACCTAGGTTAGATCCCGTTCTCCCAACACCGGAAGGGCATATTTATTAAAGGGATCCGCTTAAAAGTACATTCGCACAAATTTAAAACTATCTTCTTGTTCTATACATACAGATTCTATTTTTTTTACATAATTATTACATTTATTATTAAATTTATTACATTTAATATTGCATTATTATTTATTACAGAAATTATAAATTTATTATTACATTGATTATTACATTGTTGTTTATTATACAGAAATTATAAACCGAAAAACGAATGAAAAAGGCGAGAAGGAAACAATCCAGAGACCATTAAGAAATTCGCACCTAGGTAGATCCCGTTCCCCCGACCCCAGAAGGGCATTTTATTAAAGGGTCCCGCTTATAAGTACATTCGCGCAAAGGTACTCATAAGCTGGACTCTCTAATGAGATTCTTGGTCAAAAATTCCCTTACGGCGTCGGGTGAACGGGTTCTAACCTAAGTGTGAATTTCTTAAAGGTCTCTGGATTGTTTCCTTACTCGCTTTTGGTGCATTCGTTTTTTCAGTAAATGTAAATAGAATAATAAACGTAAATGTAAATATAATAATGGAAGTAATAAATGTGGAAATAAATGTAAATGCAATAAATGTAATAATAAAGGTAATAAAATAAATGTAATAATTAGTGTAAAAAAAACAACAACGTAAATGCAATAATAAATGCAGTAATTATGTCAAAATAATAGAATCTGTATGTATAGAACAAGAAGATAGTTTTAAATTTGTGCAAATGTACTTATAAGCGGGTCCCTTTAATAAAAATGCCCTTCCGGTGTCGGGAGAACGGGATCTAACCTAGGTGCGAATTTCTAAATGGTCCCTGGACTGTTTTCCCTCTTGTTTTTGGTTCATTCGTTTTTCTGTATCCACCCGAAGAGGATGCCAGTGGGCATCGAAACTGTTGTGGAAATAAACTCTGTCTATTAGAGTGGGTTTTTATTATCATAATTTGAGCGAAGAGTTGAGCTTTGTCAGGAGAAGAGACGGCAACTGAGCCGTCGGAATGGAAAAGAGGTAAAGAAGAGGAAGTAAGGATGTTGAAGAGTTCTTAGCTAGATGCCAGAAAGAACGAGAAGAATGAGAATTGGATAGATTTTCACATTTTTGTCGGATGAAGGAAATTTTTAGCGTCGAACAACAGATTTTGCATGATTCCAGGGAGAAATATAAGCTGAGTGAGAGTCAGGAGTTGGATAGCGATGATACTTCTGAAAGCCTCCTCTCTGTTGCGGATAGCATTAAAATAAGTAAAGTTAAGCCAAGGTTTTTTAGCATTAGTAGTAGAAATAGAATATGGAATGTACGCCTACATGCCCGAGAGAATCACCTCCGTGATGCGCTCAGAACACTCGGAATGGCCAGAGGCGGATTAAGACACCTCGGGGCTCCGGGCAATGAAGAATATGGGGGCCCTTTTCTATAGCATTTTATTAACAATACATGTATATGTAGAGTACATAGTACATTTACCCGAATTATATGTACGGTGCTCAGGCTAATTGAGAAACAAACTAAAAAGAACCTTAACACAGTGTATTTTTCCATTTGCCAAAACCAAAGAGTATTAAACAAACTTTACTTTAGGGGCTATATAAAACAAAATAAAACAGGGAATTTGTCAGTTTGTGTACTCTTGTCATATTTAATCAAAGAAGTTTGCGAAATCTCGAATTATATCATCGAAACTCAGTTGATTGGGAGGCCACTCAAGCATGGGAGCCTGAGGCTTCAGTCTCAATAGCCTCAGTGACAATCCGCAACTGGGAAGGGCCCCGGCCACGGAAGCAGTAATTATTCCATGGGAAATCAAAGAAGTACTGCTAAGGGCCTCCCAATCAGCGGCGCCTCTTGGGAGGATCTAAAGACCGGATTGGAGCGATAGGACAGGAAACAGGTATAAGATTGCGGTCGGAGTAGCGCAACGGATAACAAAGTTTCACAGAGTAAGAAGAAGGATGAGAGGTAAGACATAAAACCAGAATGTTGGACCTATCTCGAAGGCGATATGGAATATAAGTAGAGTGCTGTACAATCTGATCTAGGTCATTTAGGATAGAAAAGTTGTAAACTAGTTCACCAGGGATGTCAGTGAAATGGGAGGAAAACCAAAAGTGGTGGTGAACACTGAAATCCCTTAAAATGGAAATTTCAGCAAAAGGAGAGTGGGATAGTAGGGTGTGTCAATTTTAGGGAGCAAAGTGAAATGTTTAGATTTTCAAAGACTACTAGTGACCAAATGATGCATTTTTATGTGCTAAATCGAAATATGGCTTTAAAATCCAGATTTGACCACTCCTAGCTACTTATATTTGAAGGTGAAGTTTACGAAAAATCAGCAATTTTTGCAAGTATTTTCTTTATAGTATATATCTACATTTTACATACATTACATACAGTTAAAGACATTTTGATTGTATTTCAATATTAAAACTTAGAAATATAGATAGGTTTCTTGAACTTTGCCAACGATGCCATATGTTATAATGTTATAATGTTTCAGACCAACAAAGACCCTAGGATCCACTCATGGCTGGTTACCTAACTGTGTTCGTAATTGTGTATTGTGCATGTCCTCCGTGGTGGCGGAGGGGACCTACAATTTTACGTGGGTTCCGAACGACAAAGCCTTAATTTTACTGCCTTAAACTATACCCAATCTATCAACATATGCGTCTAATCGATTTTTAAACATGTTTATAGACGTGCTACTAATTACTAGATCTCCGTTAACATTTTTCAACGGCCCCAAGACACTTTTTACTGGATTTCTATCGTTGACGTATTGAAAGAATCGCTTGGGGTTTTCTTTACCGTCACGAGCTATGGAGATTTCAAATTCGCGCTTGGACTTTTTTATTACACTTTTCGCTTCACGCCTTAGAGATATGTAGTTTTTTCGTAACCACAAATTGTCTTTATCGCACTTATATAGCCTATAAGCCCTGTCTCTAGTCTTTATAATGTCTCCTACTCTAGAAGTAAACCACAAGGGCTTGTTGTTTACTTTCGCACGCTTAATTTTGTACGGTACACATTCCTCATTTATAGTCCTAAATACTGTTTCAAACGATTCCCACATTAGTTTTGCGTTGGAGATCCCCATTACGTTTTCCCAATTGACAGGTGACAATTTATTTCGAAATTTACAAAAGTCTGCGTGCTGGAAGTTAGGAATTTTAGTCGAGTTAGCTGGTTTCGAATGACTTACTGAGAGGACAAACTCTACCATATTGTGATCGCTATTGCTTAATGGTTCTATTACTTGAAGATCAGTGATTAGCCTATCATCCGTAGTCATTACTAAATCTAAAATACTGTCCAACCTCGTAGGTTCCCCAACCTTTTGAATAAGAAAGCTATCCTCGAGAAAATTAACTAAACGATTATCTTTTACATACATACTACATACTACATTTTACATACATACAATTAAAAACATTTTGATTGTATTCAATTTAAAACTTAGAAATATAGCTAGGTTTCTTGAACTTTGCCAAGGATGTCATGTCTGCCTTGCTCTTGTTCCTGGTGGCCAGGTGGCCACCTGGCCACTGATGTACGCTCCCTCCTCTCTTGTAAGTAAACATGTTGCGCTGCTTCAGTTGTCATCCTTACACACCTCTCTACTGACTGTGTGTGTAAAGGCCATGCAGGAACTTCCATTGGTCTATCCAGAAACTCCTTGATTGCAGCAGTGGTGAGGGAGCAGGTCAGAGGAGGCTCAGTCACGCCAGAGTTCCAGTCAATAAGCTCCGAGAGTTTGGTGGCATCTGGGTTGATGTCAGGAGTCTTCCTGGGTCTGACGCTGCAGTCTCCTACCTGTGTGTCCTCATCTCCTTAATCTCTGATTTCCAGTATCCTCTTCACCGCCTCCCTCCTCTCCTCTTCCACCTCATTACACAGCATGGCCTGGAGCACAGCCTCAGAGTGTGCATACCAGGCTGATCTCTTCACTGTAGGCATCACTATTCCTATCACCTCCTTCTTCTGACTTCTGAGCAGCTCCAGCTGGTACAGTACATGCCTGGGACCCTCCACCCAGCTGTGATTTAACTTGATGTTGAACCAGTTTGGCATGTAGACTCCCACTATGATTTCCACAATTATCCTCAGATTCTTCAAGTTCGTACCCTTCAGCCCATGTTTGGAAATCCACAATCTGCAGAACCGTAGAGCCGTGGTGACCCACCTACTATGACAGACTGGCCCAATCTCCAGGAGAGCTAGACTATGAGGTACCTCTCCCGATCTGATGGCAGTGATGATTCTGTAGCCATATGATTGGTCTGTGCTGAAGTCCTTGACTACCTCCTGACTGAGATGGGGTAGAGGAGGACCGACAGTGATCCTCGTGAAGTTTGGGTTGATCTCCAGCTCAGTGGCAGTGTCTAACATCTTCCCTAGGGACCCAGATCACTTGTTGTTGCTCAATGTCTTGCCATTCAGTGCAGTCACCAGTTGTCTGAGACTCAGCTCCCCAGTGTGCAAGTCACAGACAATCCACACCAACTTCCTGCTAAGCTGCTTGGCCTCCACATAATGCATTACTCCTCTCTCCCAGCCTCCTATGGCCAAAAGGGTCTGGTCTGCTCCTCTCTCTCTTAGCCAGTTCACCAGATGATCAGCAATGACCTCAGCATGACTTCTCTCCTCTGCAGCTTCCTCTTGTACAAAATGCCACAAATATTTCCCACCTGGTTCATTGCACACTGTGTAGTGTTCTTCCTTCATAAGGCCAGGAAACTGCCTGTCACTGCCCTCAGCTTCCATCATCACTTTGGTGTCATCTTTTCCATCAAAGAAGATACAGGTGATGCCATTTCCCTAATCTCTTCATCAAACTTCTTGACCAGCTCCTCAGTCAGTCTCTCCTGAGCCCTCCTCACCTTGTTGTGGTCAATCACCAGTGCTGTGTCAAACTCTGTGATAAGACCAGCATCAATCCAGGCAGGAGTGGCAATCTCTGCAGTCTCTCTCAGCCCAGTGTGATGTCTCAAGCTAGCCAGAGGTATGTTGGTGATATTTTTAGTGTTGTATTTCTTCTTCTGAGCTACAGGCAAGGAAGAAGTTTCGCAACTTCTGTTATGAAGTCTTCGTCCTCCTCTCTCCTCCCTGCCTCCTCCAGTATATCTCCAGTTTCCTCCAACTCCATCTCCAGCAGACTCCTTCCTCAACTCCTCTTCTTTCTTAGATAACTCCTCTGCCTTCCTTCTCTGCTCCTCTCTCTGCAGCACTGCTTCCTATCTCCTGGTCTCAGGGTGATCAGCTAGACCCATCTGGTGTGCCCCCACAATGCCCACCTTTTCTCTCTGACCTTTAATGAAGGCAAGCTCCTGCATTGGTATCTTCTGATCGCTCCTGCAGCTGCAGTCAATGTGAACCTCACTGTTGCAGACAGGGTTGCACCCAAGCTCACTGCAGCTCCTGATCACACAGTGACAGGTCAGGATGTCCACCAATTTGTCCAGTTTCATCATGAACCTATCTTTGACCTCTAGCTTCACATTGCCAATGGACACCTTCACTGCCTCATCCCACAGTGCTTTCACTTTAGCCCTGATCCTGACCTCAGTGTTGATTACAGGTCCTGTGAATAGAGCGTTGGCCTTTCTCCACTGAGCCAGTAGCCCTGGAACAATGCCGTTGTTAATCAGGTCATTAACTGGGTAATTCCTCCTGTCTTCCTCACTCATCTCTCTCCTCAAGAAACCATACCTCAGCAGATCTCTGGCTGTGGGCAGCTCAGCAGGGGGAAGTTCCCTCCCAGTCCCCACCAAATGACTTAGGTGACAACTTGATTTGCTTCGGGTTCTGATTTCTTTCTGACTCATCCTGTGGACCTGTGAACAAAAGAAATGTCATTGAAATTTGGTTAGGCCTACTGATTCACTGGGCAACAAAAAATTTTTTTTTTCGTGTCCCAAGAATGAAAATACATTATTCTTATAGTATTTTCTGTGCTGAATCCAAATAAGTTTGTAAAATTTCTCTATCAGGTCTGGTTTTTGTGTGGCATGCAATTTAATTTTTAAAAACCCATATAGTTACATACTTATTAAAATATGATCGAAAAGACATACCTGTAGTTTAAAAAGTAGCTTGTTTTGATTTTCTGCTGTGCTTCGCCTCAGGCATGTCTCTCTTAAGAGTCCAGCAATAGTCAGCCAGCATACTGGGGCTCCATTTGCCTTGGTAACGGTTTTCCATGGCAGAAATATCCTGATGAAAACGCTCGCCATGTTCGTCGCTTACCGCACCCAGGTTTTCCGGAAAAAAGTCCAAGTGAGAGTCCAAGAAATGAACCTTTAATGACATATTCCACCCCATTGCTTGGTAAGACTTAAGAAGATCTCCTACTATTTCAGGATAGTTTTCGGCCTTGTGATTTCCCAACAAATTTGTGCAGACACTTTTGAAACTCTGCCACGCAGCTTTCTCAACTTCATTCAACTCTCCTTCAAATCTCTCATCTCTTAACAATTCTCTGATCTGAGGGCCTACAAAAATGCCTTCTTTAATCTTGGCATCACTGATCCGGGGAAACTTATTTCTCAAGTATGTGAATCCTGTTTGCGCTTTATCCATCGCTTTAACAAAGTTTTTCATAAGTCCAAGCTTGATATGCAAAGGAGGAAGGTACACTTTCTCAGGGTCAACAAGTGAACTATTCACAACATTTTTCTTGCCTGGAACAAGTGAGGTGCGTTTTGGCCAATCCTTCTTAACGTAGTGGTTTTGCTTGTCCCTACTGTCCCACTCACATAAAAAACAACAGTACTTGGTGTAACCTAGCTGCAACCCTAGCAAAAGTGCAATGACCTTCAGATCCACAGATATTCCACTTATATTTCTGATACTGAAACTTTTCTAAAAGCAACTTCATGTTGTCGTATGACTCTTTCATGTTTGCAGCATGTGCAATAGGTACAGAAGGAAATTTATTTCCGTTGTGAAGAAGGACTGCTTTCAAGCTGACTTTTGAGGAGTCAATGAACAATCGCCACTCATCCACGTTATGTTCATGACCAAGAGCCCCCATGACTGAATTAACATCTTTACAAAACACAAGTCCATCTTCATGGGAGAACCATTCTTTGAATTCATCATGGCGGCTGCGGAAAAAACAAACTTTAGTGTCACGTTGCAGTAGATTCCAACCCTTTAATCTTGAACCTAAAAGTTCAGCCTGCTTCTTAGATAATTTCAAATCACGAACTAGGTCATTTAGATCTCCTTGTGACAGTAAATGTGGTTCATTGGAGGAACAGGTAGCCTGGAATGTTGGATCAGAAATGTCTTCATCTTTTTCCTCGTGATATGCTACAGCTACGTTTGATTCCTCATCACTTAAACTTACATGTTCAGGAGGATTTGGTACTGGAAGTTGAGCACTGTGGGGAACTGGTCTCATTGCAGCAGACGGTAGATTAGGGTATTTCATAAGGCTCTTTGTTTTTGAAGTGATCCCCTTTGTATTTACCAGGCAGAAATAGCAGTCTGTTGTGTGATCTTTGGGTTCCCTCGAAATCATTGGAATAGCAAATGGCATGTGACGTGAACCGTTTAGCCATCCTGTAAGTAGTCTTACACATGTCACACAACAAATGTGAGGGGCCCAACTCTTGTCCTGATCGCCTACTTTACATCCGAAATAAAGTTCATAGCATTTTTTTACTAATGGTGTAAAGTTACGTTTCTGGGATTTTAAAGTTAGATCACCACATACATAACAAAAGGAATTAGGATGATTCAGACAGTTCCGCGGCATTACAAAACATCTATATGAATACAACACTGGTGTAAAATTAACAAGAACAGACACTAGCTGTTAACACTGTGACATTTACAAGCAGACTGACTTGGAGCTGCTCTACACACAGAAACTAGGCTCATATCTGAACAGGTACAAACATGTTTCGACCTGCACAGTCTGCTGCCGACCAAATTTATCCTGCCAGCATTATCAGAACTTTCTCCTCAAAGGAATAAATTGTACTAATTTTACAGAAAAATTAATACAACATATACTGTATAAAAAGTGTATATTAATATTAATATATTTATTATAGTTATATTAATTAATATAATATATTATTATATTTATTATTTTTATAATGTTTTATATTATAATATTGTTATATACTTAATTATATATATGTTATTATTTTTTTATCCGGTGATCATGCTAAATGAGGAAAAAATGAACATAGCGTCACAAGTAAACTAAGCCTGATAGAAAAAAATCTGATTTCATATTTAGATTCAGCATGAAAAAGTACACTTAGAACACCCATCAAAACCCTTGTGACAAAATTGTTGTTGACCAGTGAATTATCACTGGGGAACAAAAAAAAAATGTTTTTTCTTGGTGCCTGAGATTTTAGACCTTATTCTGGATATTTTCATGCCACTGATTCAGAAAATATCATCCATTTTGTTCTGGCAGCTCTAGTTTTTGAGATATTGCATACGTCATTACTCACTTTATTACCCTTCTGGAACGGTATTATGAGTTGCTCGTAAATCTAAATGCATCTGTATAATTAAATTGTAGCTATGATTTTGCTGATGTTGCTGTTTTGCATGTGTATTGTACATGTACTAACGTGAATTCTTTCCTGTTACAGGTGTTGACATGGCTTCATCACGAAGAAAGTGTTTAAATCATCCAGATGTGTTTTGTTTTATCTGCGGAGAGTACACGTTCATTGACCAGAGGAAAACTATTACTGATTTTGTGAAAAAAGCTTATTTTGCCTATTTCAAAGTACAACTAGGGGACCAAGATAAGCCATGGGCTCCTCATGTTGTGTGTAAAACGTGTAGGGAGCATCTGCGGCAATGGACCAACGGAAAGAGGAGGTGCCTGAAATTTGGTATACCAATGGTATGGAGAGAACAGAGAAACCACAGTGATGACTGTTACTTTTGTTTGGTGAATATAAAGGGCATCAATGGACGTAACCGGAGTAAATGGACGTATCCTGACATAGACTCAGCTAGACGGCCTGTTTCACATTCAGATGAGATACCTGTCCCATCATTCAGCCATCTTCCAGAGCTCCCTCAAGAAGATGATGAATCTGCTACTGACAAAGAAAGCATATGTGGGCAAAATGACAGTGATTTCGAAGGACCGTCATCAGTTGCAGAAGGTTTTAGTCAACACGAATTAAACGACCTCATAAGGGACTTAAGTCTTTCGAAGAAATCGTCTGAATTGTTAGCTTCCAGGCTGGGAGAAAAAAATTACTGCTGCCGGGAACCAAAATCACGTTATATCGCGACAGAGAAAAGGATTTACTGCCCTTCTTCTCAAAAGAGAACGATTTAGTTTTCTGCAACAATGTGCGCGGATTGCTGATGAAAATGGGCATATCGGAATACACACCAAGTGAATGGCGGTTATTCATAGATAGCTCCAAACGGAGCCTAAAATGTGTTCTACACAACAGCAACAGGTACAGATCAATCCCAATTGGTCACTCAGTCGGTATGAGAGAAGAGCACGGGACAGTCGCCCTAGTCCTAGAAAAGATATCATACCGAGACCACCAATGGGTGATCTGTGTGGATCTGAAGATGGTGAATTTTCTCCTGGGCCAGCAGAGCGGGTACACCAAGTACCCGTGCTTTATATGTCTCTGGGACAGTAGAGCTAAAGATGAACACTGGGTGAGAAGACAGTGGCCTCTGAGAGAAAACATGGTGGTTGGAGAAAAAAATATCATCAAAGAAGCTTTGGTTGACAGAGAAAGGATCATATTGCCACCACTGCACATCAAACTAGGTTTGATGAAACAATTTATAAAGGCTTTGAACAGAGATGGGACGTGTTTTGGCTACATATGTAGAAAATTTCCTGCGCTGAGCATGGAAAAGCTGAAGGCAGGTATTTTCGATGGACCGCAAATCCGGGAACTCATGAAAGACCCGCGTTTCCAAGATTCAATGGACAACATTGAGGCACGTGCGTGGTCATCGTTTAGTATGGTTGTGAAGAATTTCCTTGGGAACTATAAGGCCGATAACTACGGTGAACTAGTGGAGAATATGCTCTCTTCTTTTTGTAAACTTGGCTGTAAAATGAGCATCAAACTGCATTACCTCCACAGTCATTTGGATCGTTTCCCAGATAACCTCGGTGATCTAAGCGAGGAACAGGGTGAACGATTTCACCAAGAACTAAGGACCATGGAAGAACGGTACCGCGGACGATGGGATACTCACATGATGGCAGATTACTGCTGGAGCATCCAACGCGAATGTCCTGGCACATCTCATCGCAAGAAATCTCAGAAACGCGGTTTATGTGAGATGTCTCAATGAAAGAACTTTTTTTGCCGTTCGTGTCTCAAGCTTGTTTGAATTAATAAATATTTTTCGTACCTTATGCTTGTTTGATGTTAATACACTATTTTTGCTGACATTCATCATACTTTTGTATTCAATTGCAACAACAGTGATTGCCAGTCAGCAATTATATATTATATACATTATATAGAAATATATATAGATATATATCATATCTTGATAAGCAGAGCTGATGGAGAAAAACTAATGTCATTTTTAGAATCAGCGACCTCAATATACCCAGAAACAGGTCTAACATCCAAGTCACCAAAAGTTGTGTTCCCCAGTGTTATGATTACATAAAATTAAGTTAATTGAAATTCTTAATATCTTCCTATAAGCTCAGATGAAAGGTTGTTTTGTTATGGGTACAAGACTTAATTATTCAAAGTAATGACAATTTCATATATCTATCATATCAAAATATACAGAAAGTTTGGGTCACACATAACATTTCGAATAATTTGAATTACACAATATTTACATTACGAAGTAATCAAAATTGTCAAAAAGGAGGAAAACACGTATTCCCAATCAAAACTCCAGCATGGCTTTTATAAACAACACTAAAGATATTTCTAAGTTTGCTAGATAATATGACATCATTTGAGCATTAGTAGTTTTTGAATTGTTGACTTTACCATCTAGTGGGATAGAATGTATTCCACTTTGGAAGTGAAGTAGTCAAAGAATTTTGGATAGTCAGTAGAATTAGGAGGTAGACAGCGCAGATGTATTTAGTTTGAGATTGGCATGTAAGCCGTAGCCAGAGCGAATAGAATTCGGAGGATTTGAGTTTGAAAATGCGAGAACAAGTTAGGTCATTGCGTACATATACGCAACATCCACCTTTGGAATGAAATTGAGCGTAGAGAAAGTAAGAGGGTACAGAAAAAGGGATTGTTGTCAGTCGTCCCAGACACCTGAGTCTCAGTGAGGAAAAGAAGATGAGGTTTAGAGGAGGAGAGGTGGTGTTCAACAGATTGAAAATTTGAGAAAAGACCACGAATGTTGCAGAAGTTTAAGAAAAGTGAATCAGACAGAGGTCCAGAACATCTCGAATGGGCGGTAGCAGATCCAGCCCCGCTGCCCGGGTCTGCGTTCCCGATATCGGCAGCGGGGGAGCCAGACATAAGGACATTTATGGTCTCCTCCCCAGGGGACTTGCAGGCTCTTGAAGTTGATGCATTTTTTAATTTTGAAAAGATTATGTAGTGTGTAAGACGCATGTATATGTACGTAGTGGGAGAGAAGTGTGTAGTAACGAATTTATTAAGGCTTATAATGGGGTGAATAATTTATGGACACCCTGTACGTTTTCACATTCGCAATTTGGTCCATACTTATAAGTACATCATTTATTTCACTGTTTTGGGGTTAAGAAATATTCATACGAGGTGTGTTCAATAAATGAGAGAACGAGGCTAATACTGAACTATTGAGATTCTGTCACCTTATTACCTTATTTGGAACGCCCCTCGTATATATACTTAGAGAATTTAAAGAAAAATAAACTGTATTAGAACTGTCATAAAAGGCAATTATGCTTGCGCATGATTTTATTTTTATACCTCATGAGGTAAAAATGTAACTTTCTTAAGTTACCACTTCACGACGATATTTTTTTTTTTACTTAACTGAAGCTATTTTGAATCAGTTCGGAAAAGAATATGTGTCGAGAGTGAAAAAGTGTAAGAAAAGAGAGAGAGAGAGAGAGAGAGAGAGAGAGAGAGAGAGAGAGAGAGTAAAAATTATGGCACTCGATAATGGATTTTCCTTTTTCCAATTTTACCACTAAAATTATTTCCGTTTAAATAATGATAAAAAACGTTCACCTGAATTCAAAATGGGTTATTATTCCACTGAACCTCAAATTCACATTTATTATAGAGTAATCACCAATCGTTATTTTACAAGGTTTTTTTTTTATCGACATGGGATGGTATCGAACATTATATAGGGTGTTTATAAAGTCCCTATCTATTTCAGTGAAAACGTAGCAAAATGGGTAAAATTCAATAACAGTATAATAGAAGACTTACATTTAATGAATACTTAAGCATATGATTCTAATAAGATCTGTAACCCTCGTTTGATAGACGTTTGATTTGGTAAAGCCCCATGCAAAGAAATCCAAGGGCGTTAGGTCAGGAGATCGAGCCGCCCAGGGCCTGTTGCCTCCACGTCCGATCCACCGATTTGGAAAACGTTCATTTAGGTACTCCCGAACAATGTTTGCATAATGACAAGGTGCCCTATTTTGTTGAAAGACGACAGTGTTTAAAATGCCATCTGAATGAAGCTGGGACATTTACGTGCTCGTATCGTAACAGCAGTTACAAAAATAACCCCTGTCATGCTCCACGTAGAATCATATGCTTAAGTATTTATTAAATATATACCTTCTATTATATTGTTATTGAATTTTACTCCCCTTTTTGTTACGTTTTCACTGAAATAGATAGGGACCTTATAAACACCCTGTATATTGATTTCAGTCAAATCTCTCTCTCTCTCTCTCTCTCTCTCTCTCTCATATATATATATATATATATATATATATATATATATATATGAAAATTATTTCACGAAAGTAACACGTGAAAAATATTTATGATGAATAAAACCACGAAGGAAAGGAAACACAGATGGTGCTCAAGCGCTTTCGTCTAATGACATCCTCAGGAACACTGAAGTACATAAAGAGTTACGACCGATATATAGGTTACAAAAAAAAAAAAAAAAAAATCTATATATATATATATATATATATATACACACAATAAACGGAAAAACAAAAATAAAGGATTGTGGAAGGGGGCACACAAATTTATAAGGAAAAACTATCGATTTTTAGCACAAGATTAAAAGAATTGTTTCCAACCAGTTATAGATAAAAAAAAAATATATATATATATATATATACAAATTTATACTGGAAATCTGCCCGGGTTTTAGCACTCTGCTCTTTTTTTGTAAAAAAAAAAAAAATTGAACAATTATCGATTTTTAGCACAAGATTAAAAGAATTGTTTCCAACCAATGTTATAGATAAAAAAATAATAAAATGTATATACAAATTTATACTGGAAATCTGCCCGGGTTTTAGCACTCTGCCCTATTTTTTATGGTGGCATACAAATTTACCAAAGATTTAGCGTTCTACCTTTCTTATCTAAATCTGTTCTGAAGGAATTCAAAACAACAGGATCGAGTTGAAAAAGACCTTTGCTTATGTTGAAGTTATTTGTTAGTTGGATAATGGCAGACTCAAGAATATTTCTATTAACAATGTTGCTAGAGTGAAATAAAACTGAAGCATTATTCCAATCAATACAGTGGGATAACTCTGACAAATGGACAAAAAGGGCACTGGACAACTGTCCTGTTCTAACGGAATATTGATGCTGTTTTATACGTGTGTGCAAATCCTTTCCCGTCTGACCTATGTAAAAGGAATCACATTGTTTACAACCAATTTTATAGATAATGCCTGAATTATTGGTAGGGCTATTTTTTACTATGATATTTTTCACAATATTGTTATATGAAAATACTACATTAATATCCAAAAGTTTAAATACATTAGCAATGCCTAAAAAGCCTGGGAAAAATGGAAGTACTAAAATATTTTTTGACAAAGTACGAGTGTTATTATTGACGCGATAGAAAGTTCGTTTTGCCTTGTTGAGACAAGATTCCATAAACGCAGATGGATAACACAGATCACTTCCAATACCGTTGATTTTTTCTAATTCGGCTTCGATGTATTCCGGACTGGCGATCCTAAGGGCGCGGAGAAACACTGAAGAAAAAATGGCCTTCTTAGTGGGGGTGTCATGTCCCGAGTAAAAGTGTACGTAGGACAAATTGTTTTTTTTTTTCCGATAGATACTAAACTTAAAACATGGGCTTTCCCTATGTACACGCACATCCAAAAATGGGATTGAATTGTCTTGTTCCACTTCCAAAGTAAACTTAATAGAGGGGACTTGATCATTTAACTGAAGGAGGAAGTTATCCAGGTCACGATTCATGGGCCAGATACACAAAATATCATCGACGTACCGCAACCAAGGGATGCCAACCCCCAGGATTCTCGGAATGTAAGTAATTTCGAAAAACTCCATATAAATATTGGAGAGGAGGGGCGACAAAGGGTTGCCCATGGCCATCCCAAAAACTTGTTGATACTCGTTATTGAAAGTGAATTTACAGTCTTTGATGCAAAGATTAATAAGTTCCAAAACAATGTGTGAAGGTAGTGGCAGGTCATACTTATGTAATTCTTGGGAGAGAAAGTCAAGCATATCGTCAATCGGCACTTTTGTAAACAATGAACAAACATCAAAACTGATCAATCTATCGTTAGTTTCAATACGTGCATTATTCAATTTTTCAGTAAGATCCATGGAATTTTTTACATGTGAATCAGAGATAGTTCCGAGAATGGGGGACAAGACTTTGACAAGCCATTTGGAGAGTTTATAAGTAATATAGCCCACCGAGCTAATAATAGGGCGCATAGGGTTGCCAGGTTTGTGGGTTTTAATGAGACCGTAAAGGTAAGGCAGAGAAGGTGAAGTGGACATGAAAAGCGGAATTAAGTCCTTATGATCTTTAAGAATGCGTTTCAAGCCACTATTAAATGATTTGATGACGTCATCCTGCGGGTTCTTCCTAAGTTTGCTGTATGTGGCGGGGTCCTGGAGAAGCTCGTTCATCTTTCTGATGTAGTCCACTTTGTCCATAATAACTATGGTGTTAGCCTTGTCTGCTTTAGTAATATGGAGCTCCCCATCTTTTTTTAATTGTGAGAGGCTATTGCGAAAACGTTTAGGAAAGTTATCTTCGTAATTACTATTCGCCGCACTATAAACGAGGCCTTTAACTATGTTAAACAAATACTGAGGGAGATTACACTGTTTTTCAAAACAAGCGAGACTGTAACAAATTTGTAAAGCCGAAGGTTTTTTAACAATAAAAAAGGACACCATATCCAAGGGCACTTTTTGCATCGTCACTAATGTTTTTCGAAGAAAGGTTCAAAACACACTTTGAGCTTGCTTTTTTACTGCACTGACTATTTCGAATAAGACTTTTAATTTTTCGATCCAAAATGTTACGAAGTGAAGAAGTTCTCCGATGCAACTTCTTGTAAATTTCATCAAACAAAGGTTGGATCCACGGTTGTTGAACGGATGGTCGTCAATTTGTCTGAGGCGAATCGGAATTGGAAACAATTCTTTTAATCTTGTGCTAAAAATCGCTAATTGTTCAATTTTTTTTTTTTTTTTTAATACAAAAAAAGAGCAGAGTGCTAAAACCCGGGCAGATTTCCAGTATAAATTTGTATATATATATTTTTTTTATCTATAACATTGGTTGGAAACAATTCTTTTAATCTTGTGCTAAAAATCGATAGTTTTTCCTTATAAATTTGTGTGCCCCTTTCCACAATTCTTTATTTTTGTTTTTCCGTTTATTGTTTATTGTATATATATATATATATATATATATATTTTTTTTTCTGTAACCTATATATAGGTCGTAACTCTTTATGTACTTCAGTGTTCCTGAGGATGTCATTAGACGAAAGCGCTTGAGCACCATCTGTGTTTCCTTTCCTTCGTGGTTTTATTCATCATAAATATTTTTCACGTGTTACTTTCGTGAAATAATTTTCATATAATGAACACCACGCGTTCCTTCGGCTTGCTGTTCCCTCTCTTGTCTCCGTTTGTGTCCGTGTTTTCTTCTACATTAATGAAGGGGCATGCAATTCGTATCCGACGAAAGTTTCTTACTAATTGTCTAGAGGAGCAAGTTCTTCCCAAATCCCTGCTTCCAATTCGCCTCAGACAAATTGACGACCATCCGTTCAACAACTTCAGCAGATTAATTTTAAAGAAACATATTGAAGTCACCAGACAAAATGAGTGGTCCGCCTTCAAAAATTTAAACATCGCCAAACATAATTTTGTGACCGTTATTCCCCAACCATGGATCCAACCTTTGTTTGATGAAATTTACAACGAGTTGCGTCGGAGAACTTCTTCACTTCGTAACATTTTGGATCGAAAAATTAAAAGTCTTATTCGAAATAGTCAGTGGAGTAAAAAAGCAAGCTCAAAGTGTGTTTTGAACCTTTCTTCGAAAAACATTAGTGACGATGCAAAAAGTGCCCTTGGATATGATATGTCCTTTTTTATTGTTAAAAACCCTTCGGCTTTACAAATTTGTTACAGTCTCGCTTGTTTTGAAAAACAGTGTAATCTCCCTCAGTATTTGTTTAACATAGTTAAAGGCCTCGTTTATAGTGCGGCGAATAGTAATTACGAAGATAACTTTCCTAAACGTTTTCGCAATAGCCTCTCACAATTAAAAAAAGATGGGGAGCTCCATATTACTAAAGCAGACAAGGCTAACACCATAGTTATTATGGACAAAGTGGACTACATCAGAAAGATGAACGAGCTTCTCCAGGACCCCGCCACATACAGCAAACTTAGGAAGAACCCGCAGGATGACGTCATCAAATCATTTAATAGTGGCTTGAAACGCATTTTCAAAGATCATAAGGACTTAATTCCGCTTTTCATGTCCACTTCACCTTCTCTGCCCTACCTTTACGGTCTCATTAAAACCCACAAACCTGGCAACCCTATGCGCCCTATTATTAGCTCGGTGGGCTCTATTACTTATAAACTCTCCAAATGGCTTGTCAAAGTCTTGTCCCCCTCTCGGAACTATTTCTGATTCACATGTAAAAAATTCCATCGATCTTACTGAAAAATTGAATAATGCACGTACTGAAACTAACGATAGATTGATCAGTTTTGATGTTTGTTCATTGTTTACAAAAGTGCCGATTGACGATATGCTTGACTTTCTCTCCCAAGAATTACATAAGTATGACCTGCCACTACCTTCACACATTGTTTTGGAACTTATTAAGCTTTGCATCAAAGACTGTAAATTCACTTTCAATAACGAGTATTATCAACAAGTTTTTGGGATGGCCATGGGCAACCCTTTGTCGCCCCTCCTCTCCAATATTTATATGGAGTTTTTCGAAATTACTTACATTCCGAGAATCCTGGGGGTTGGCCCTTGGTTGCGGTACGTCGATGATATTTTGTGTATCTGGCCCATGAATCGTGACCTGGATAACTTCCTCCTTCAGTTAAATGATCAAGTCCCCTCTATTAAGTTTACTTTGGAAGTGGAACAAGACAATTCAATCCCATTTTTGGATGTGCGTGTACATAGGGAAAGCCCAGGTTTTAAGTTTAGTATCTATCGGAAAAAACAAACAATTTGTCCTACGTACACTTTTACTCGGGACATGACACCCCCACTAAGAAGGCCATTTTTTCTTCAATGTTTCTCCGCGCCCTTAGGATCGCCAGTCCGGAATACATCGATGCCGAATTAGAAAAAATCAACGGTATTGGAAGTGATCTGTGTTATCCATCTGCGTTTATGGAATCTTGTCTCAACAAGGCAAAACGAACTTTCTATCGCGTCAATAATAACACTGGTACTTTGTCAAAAAATATTTTAGTACTTCCATTTTTCCCGGGCTTTTTAGGCATTGCTAATGTATTTAAACTTTTGGATATTAATGTAGTATTTTCATATAACAATATTGTGAAAAATATCATAGTAAAAAATAGCCCTACCAATAATTCAGGTATTATCTATAAAATTGGTTGTAAACAATGTGATTCCTTTTACATAGGTCAGACGGGAAAGGATTTGCACACACGTATAAAACAGCATCAATATTCCGTTAGAACAGGACAGTTGTCCAGTGCCCTTTTTGTCCATTTGTCAGAGTTATCCCACTGTATTGATTGGAATAATGCTTCAGTTTTATTTCACTCTAGCAACATTGTTGATAGAAATATTCTTGAGTCTGCCATTATCCAACTAACAAATAACTTCAACATAAGCAAAGGTCTTTTTCAACTCGATCCTGTTGTTTTGAATTCCTTCAGAACAGATTTAGATAAGAAAGGTAGAACGCTAAATCTTTGGTAAATTTGTATGCCACCATAAAAAATAGGGCAGAGTGCTAAAACCCGGGCAGATTTCCAGTATAAATTTGTATATATATTTTATTATTTTTTTATCTATAACATTGGTTGGAAACAATTCTTTTAATCTTGTGCTAAAAATCGATAATTGTTCAAATTTTTTTTTTTTTTTTATACAAAAAAAGAGCAGAGTGCTAAAACCCGGGCAGATTTCCAGTATAAATTTTTGTGTATATATATATATATATATATATTTTTTTATCTATAACATTGTTTGGAAACAATTCTTTTAATCTTGTGCTAAAAATCGATAGTTTTTCCTTATAAATTTGTGTGCCCCCTTCCACAATCCTTTATTTTTGTTTTTCTGTTTATTGTGTATATATATATATATATATATACCGGGTGTTTTAAAAGTCCCTCACTAATTTGATTTTCAATTTTCTTTGCAGCTAATCGACCAACGACGTTCATCTTGTGGTAAACTCTTACTCAGTAGTTGAGAATTTTTTTGAGTCTACATTTGAAGTTTTGCTCCGTTTTCTTCTGCTACCATGCTGACTCTAGAGCAGAGGTGTAAAATCGCTGCATGGCAGGAGGTTTTTCAATCTGTGGTCGAAGTGCAGCGACGATTCCGGGCAGTCTACGGACAGCATTATGCACCGGGTAGGAATACCATCGTCGCCACCCACCGGAAGTTTATGGAGACCGGATCCGTAAAGGACAAACCACGATCAGGAAGACCTCGAAGTGGGCGGAGTGAGGAGAATGTCGAAACTGTCCGTGAGGCGTTTACTCAGAGTCAAGGAAAGTCCATTCGGCGAGCTGCTGCGGAACTGAACATCAGCGCGACATCTATCCAACGGATTTTGCGGCGTGGTCTCAAGCTGTATCCGTACAAGATCCAGGTGGTTCAGAAGCTGGAACCTCAAGACTGCGATTGCCGGGTGGAGATGTGTGAGACACTGCTGCATCACTACGAAAGAGACCCATCGATCCTGGAGCACATGTGGTTCAGCGACGAAGCTCTCTTCCACCTTTCTGGTCGCGTCAATCGGCACAACACCCGCATCTGGGGAACTCACAATCCTGCGGAGATCCGTGAACATGAAAGGGACACGCCGAAATTGGTCGTCTGGTGTGCCATCTCCTCAGCTGAGCTGATTGGTCCGTTCTTCTTCCGGGATCAAGATGGAAATTCCGTGAACGTCAACGGAGACAATTACCTTCGTATGCTTCAGGAGTTCTGCATCCCCCAACTGTCAGCTGTAGCTGACATGCAAGAAGTCATTTTCCAGCAAGACGGTGCCCCTGCTCATTACTCGCGTGAGGTTCGCTCATTTCTGAATAAGCAGTTCCCGGATCGGTGGATTGGTCGCCGTGGTCCCATCGAATGGGCTGCTCGCTCGCCTGATCTTACCCCATGCGACTTCTTTTTGTGGGGCTACATTAAGAGCAAAGTGTACGCCACCAAGCCGCGAGTCCTCCCCACACTAGAAGAACGGATCAGGGATGCGTGTGCTTCTGTTACTCCCGAAATGTTGTCCAATGTCGGCCAAAATGCGTAAAACGGTGGCTCGCTTGTTTCGAAAAAGACGGTGCCCACGTTGAGGTGTACCAGTGACTTTCCAGTAGACTTATGAAGCCAAGTTTGATGCCACCAAAATTCTCATGAATCGTAGACTCAGCAACCAAATTGTCATTTGGTTCCTCTTGTAATTGCTATTTTAATAAAATTTTAAAAATAATGAGGGACTTTTGAAACACCCTGTATATATATAGATTTTTTTTTTTTTTTCTGTAACCTATATATAGGTCGTAACTCTTTATGTACTTCAGTGTTCCTGAGGATGTCATTAGACGAAAGCGCTTGAGCACCATCTGTGTTTCCTTTCCTTCGTGGTTTTATTCATCATATATATATATATATATATATATATATATATATATATATACACACACACATTAATGATTAAATTATATGGTGATTTCATCTTACGAAATTGTAGTACACAAGAAATACAAAGTAACATATTATAAAAGGTTCATTTCGCAATATTTAGTTCGAGTGTTGAAGTTTGATCATTCAGATTTAGTCTAAACGAATAGTATTGGGGTTGTATAACCTCCTTCTAAACGACGAAGGTCATGTGACGGGTGGGACATACCCTGGTCGCCCACCCAGCTACTGCATAAACCCAGCGTAAGTTAGTTTCGCTGATCTAACGGGAAGTGACGTTGCAACGTGGCCACGACGTAGCCCTTATAAATATAGTGATTTTAGAATTCTTAAGTTAGTTGAATTGTTGTTATTACGTGATAACAAAATTTTAAATCATGACCCATCCAATGCATGATCAGTTAGTTGGTTGTGCTCTCTAATTGTAGATTTGGAAGGTTTGTTTAAAGGTACTTTGTTTTACTTGAGATTTCTCTGTATTCGTCCACTCGTAATTGAATTGGCAGATGTGCTGCCAATATAATTCGTGGACGAGCACGGAGATATTTCAAGCAGAACAACTCTAACTTTAACGCTTATTTCATAACATGGTAAGTTATACCAAGGGTATATTATACCGTGGTTATGAAATAAGAGTAACCCCCTTATTTCATAACTATGGTAAATTATACAAGGGTTGAATTTTCTTTGATATGTATTGGTAGTGACGTGACGTTTTTTTATATGGATGGCACAAATAAGATAGAACCCATTGATAATAATTATTTATTAATTAACTAGAGTAAGAATACATTAATTAATTATTTGCAGTACCAATTTTATTATTAAAGTAAATGTTAAATATGACCTCCGTCGACATTGAAACACGTACCAACTCGTCGAACGTGATTAGATGACACTTTTCTTAACAATTTAGGAACAATCTCTTCCACAGTTTGGGTAATGTTGAAAACGAAATATCACCAATTAGTAAATTTTATGTTTTTATAGAACTTATATTTTAAGAGAAACTCTTTTCGGAAACTGTGCGTAGCTAATTTCTAAAATATACGCATTTCTGTCGCATTTGTTTCCTTCAATATTCGCGAGATCTTTCTCTTTTAACGTCAAAGGTTTTGGCAATTTCTAGATTTCTTCTTCAGTTAAAGATGAACTGTGTTCTAAAATTTAAAGTTATGCTTGCGACTGATTTCGAACTATGAAACTCAACGAGCACTTCCGCAAACTCAATATTTTGCTATAGTCATTTTAAAAACGTAAAAATTGCCCAAGCTCTTATTACTAAGCACAGAAAAACACAAACCCCCTCTCCCCACAAACAACAACAACATGTAATTACACATATTTTAAGGGTAAATGATGTATATTTATTAGAAAGAAACATGAAGTTTCGTCACAAGACTTTTAGAACTGTTTGTAAGTATGTACAGTATATCTACTAATTCTAGAATTTTATAAATCTCTGCAGTATATATATATATATATATATATATATATATATATATATATATAGTCATCGTAAAGATTCGTAAAAAAATCGCCTTGAAACAAAATTTCAAAAAGCACAAAAAATTACTAATTTTTAAGTTGTTAATTGCTAAGGGTTTTTATCCATTTGTGACACTAATAAAATTTCCAAAACAAAACTCAATTAGTGATTTTTATACTTTCTTAGAAATTTTATATTTCTAGGCGAATTATTTTCCGAAATTACGTTCTCATAAAATCTAAACGCTATTTAAATTCTTTCCCTCTATTTATAATTGATAGTTTAAAAACTTTTTTCCTTTAATGGATTGAAGCCCCTTTAATTCTTTACCAACTTTTTTCACAAAATCACTCGTAATATAAGCCCCAACTTAGTCTAATGCTTATTAATATTTTGTAAATTTGTTTTGAAGATGGTTTTTGCATAAAATTGAAACGTTCTCTTCATTTATAGTTGTTACAAATAAATTTACTGTTAAAACCGCCACATTATTACATTTTAAAATAGTTTCCTGAAAACTGAGAAATGAAAATTGATCAAGATTCGGAGAACTTCAAAAGCGACCAAAATTATATAATACCGAGTGTCCCATTCGAAATGAAACAACTTTGACACCTTATAATTTTTTAATGAATAATGCAAACAATGTAATATTCACGCAGTAAATAGTCAATGTCATAAAGTTTCATACGATATATGTGAATTATAACATTTAGATATATTAGATACATTAGGTACATTGTGCATAGCATAATGTTTCCTTTTGTTAAGATCTTCACATGTTATATGCTGAACAATTTGAAGCTTATATGAATAGAGCTGCAGCCGCTTGCGCACGACTCTATGCACAGTTGAACGAGGAATCTGCAGTTCGACACTGGCACGACGGATGGACTTTCTCGGGCTACTACCAAAGGCGCCGCGTATTCGTTCAACATCTTCTTCCGATCTTGTTCGCCCTCCAGAGTGTTCCTTTAGAACACTGCCAGTCTTCTCAAATTTTTGGTCCATGCATATAGGTCTCTTCTGGTGGGTGGTTCTTTGTGAAAGGTTGTACGGAATCGCCGTTGCACCAGAGTAGGGGACTTCAACTCAGCCATCCATAACACACATTTCGCTTTTTCTTGTGGGGTAAACATAATTCAATTTGAAACAAACAAAAAACATTATGACAAAAATTTATGTATATGGTATAGTAACTGGCAAAGTTTCAACATTCTCACATTGATACTTTAAAAAGTACAGAGTTTCAAAGTTGTTTCATTTCTAATGGGACACCCGGTAAAGTGGGCCGGCCAAAAATTGAAGTCCTCTAGAAAAAAACTTAACGGCGTTTTTTGTTAATAGCAGGCACCCACCTTAGATAAGTAATATTGAGGATGCCAAACAAGATGTGGGTGGATGCCACTCTCAATTTTGGTTTGAAGGTCCTATACAAGGTTACAAAAGTCAAATTCTGAAAAATTCCGAATTTTTGCATTTCAGTGATGGCTCTATGTAACAACGTGTTTAAAAGTGTATCATTAGCACATAAAGCATATTTTTGTGATTTTATGGATAATAATTGAATGTAACTATGACTCTGGATGTCTTTATTTCCATTAAAACTACATTTAGCATGCTGGGTGAGGTGCGCATGTGCCTACTACTACCATAGTACAAGTAATAGCATACTTTCACATGTTGAATATTTTCAGTGCACTGGCTGGCCAGACATTGGTTTGGTATATGCAATTAAAAGAGTGCAGACAGTGCCAGCTGGTAAAATAATAATAATAATAATACTGCTAAAGGATAGGTATGTTTCGAATTGTTTCACTATATCTGTGGCTACTACATACTGCCATTCCCACTTGTCTTTGTAGATAGGGAGCTGAGCGGACGCATTTCCTGAGCTCTCTGATATTGCTTCTGCTTTTGGATATTGCCAATAACCTTACTTTTGGTAAGTTCTTAATTTTATATACTTGCGTTCATATTATATAGTTAAATACTTGGATATAAGTGGTTTTTGGTGATTTAGAAGTTTTCATCGCGTGCCGGCTTAATTTAACTTAAACGTGTGGCAGTTATAAATTAATTTAACTTGCGCGATGCCGTCGCAGAAAGCGTCGTGTGTTAGGTGTGGGGTGAATCTGTGGTATACGGATTTTAGGGACTATGACGGCGGTCCTATGGCGATTACCGAGAGATCGGTTTGTTTTTTTAGCGAATTAAGGGAGGGAGGAAATAGTTGACATAAAACGCAGTGTACGTAAGGTAACGGTAAGACTTGCAACGCTTGATGATGGCAGGGGTAGGGCTACGGTTGACGAAAGCCGAACCAATGCTAACGTTGAAGACGTTAGTAATTTGAAGGGTAAGGTGCGTAACCTAGTTTCTAGTTTAGGTAGCTTATCGGGAAGGTTGGATAGAGTTGAAGAAGGGGTTAAGGTTGGTCCGAGATTAGTAGATGGGGAGGGATTTAGAGAAGTTAAGGGTGGAGCTAGGCCGCGTACGTTAGGTGATAGGAATCCCCCCCCTATCGAGGTTTCGAACCCTTTCGCCCATTTGGAAAGGGACGTGAATGAGGGGGAAGCTATTTCAATTGGGGACTCTTTAGTGGGCCATATGGACACAGAGTTCGTTGAACGGCATCCATCAAGAGGAGAAGGGTCTGTCTCCCAGGGGCCAGGGTTGACAGAGTTAGAGACGAAGTGGATAGGATTGACGTTGCCTCCCGTCACTCGATGCTGGTGATGATGGTATAGGCCCGATACGAGAGTGCCTGACCTTTTGGAGAGATATAGGGGGTTAATTAGGTCCCTAAAGGTGAGGTCAGATAGGTCTTTAGTTCTAGGTATTACCCCTAGGCACGGTTTGGGTCTTAGGATTACGTCTAAAACGATATTTTTGAATACTAAATTAGAAGAGATTTGTGCTGAGGAAAATGTACCCTTCGTAAAGCTGTGGTCAGATTTCAGTGATCCTAGCCTTTTTATAAAAGACATTAGATACACTATTTTAATGAAATAGGTAATGCTAGGCTAGGTAGGTTAATAGACGAAAACGTTCGAAAGCTGTATAGGTCGAAGCCTTCTTTAAACGTTGTGGGTTCAGGGAACGCGGGCCCGACGTGAAAAATAGTTTAAAACGCCGACCCATGGTAAAAAATAACTTAAACGTCTCTTATTGTAACGTGCGTAGTATTAGAAATGAATTAAACGAATTTAAGGCGATAATTTATTCCGGCAACTACGATATAGTTAAATACCGTGACTCGGGACTTGTTGGGGGAACTTGAAATACCAGGTTTTAAACTCTTTACTAATGATAGGTTACATAGGATTGGAGGCGGCGTTTTTCTGTACATTCGTAATTCCCTTAGGGCTATCAAGGTTAAGATAGATTTTCCGGCAGCAATTAATGCGATATGCGTTGAAGTTAGGGCGCGTAGTCTTAGTTTCAATTTTGTTGTTTATAAACCTCCCGTTCAACCCCTCGATACCGATACTAGATTTTACACACTTCTTAGTAACTTTATTATAATCGGAATAATATAATTGTCGGAGACTTTAACTGCCCTAACGTCAATTACGAGACTTTTACTAGTAAAGTTGAGGGTTTGAGATTGATTGAGTTCATGGAAGATAATTTTTTACGACTGATGGTTACCGAACCAACGCGCGGTGATAATATTTTAGACGTGGTGAGGACGAACGGCAAAAACATAGTCGAAGGTTTAGAAGTAGGCGAGAGTTTAGGATCTACAGATCGACAGAAGCTAAGGCTAACAAAGACCCTAAGATCCACTCTAAGGTTAGCCCGAGAGAAAGGAAAGAGGAGGGGGTTAAAAGAGGAGAATAAGGGGTTAAGTAAGTAGCAAAACCTATCATTCGTGGGTTAACATTCATTCAGAAAAAGAGAAAGAAAGACTCCCCATCATCATCCGCCGACTACTGCCGACAAGTCAGAAAAATAGTCGAAGAGAATAGGAGAGGGGTGAAAGATGAAAAGAAGTAAAATAAGAACGCTTACAAACCATGCAAACACAGTCTTAACTCACTGTCATACCATACAAACGACAGACATGCAAGTAAAGAGAGTTACAGACATGCAAGTAAGGAGAGGATTAAAAAAAAAGTAGGTAGAGTATAACAAAAAGTGAGTTAGTTTACTCTACGAGCTACATCTACGTTCGTGTTAGTCTATTTTTTTTTTTTAAATAATTTTATTGCTGGCATCACACGCTGGCATGTCACCAGCTGGCATTGATCGTCAACAGACTCATCCTCGACCACCATCCCCAGAGCTCCTGTTGCTAATTGTTTTTTTTATTTTAAACAACGTTAATATTTTTAAAATGCCTATCTAAACGGTTCTTAAACATATTAACGCTGGTGGAGTTAATGACTGACGCGGGAAGATTATTCCATTTATCTTACTTTAAACGTAAAGAAGTTTTCAGCGATATTAGTAATGAAACGTCTGCCACGCAACTTAAATCCGTTATTACGAGTATTGCTATTATCGAAAGTGAACAGTTTGTCAAAATTTACGTTATCGATGTTATTAACGATTTTGAAAACTTCAATAAGCTCCCCCCTTAATCTCCTAGTTTCGAGTGAATGCAAGTCTAACTCTTTAATCCTATCGTCATAATACTTGTTGCGCAATGACGGAATTAGTTTCGTGGCACGACGCTGAACCCTTTTTAACCTATCAATATCTTCACGCAAATACGGGCACCAAAACTGAACGGCATATTCTAAATGAGGCCTGACTAGGGACAGAGCTGGGCAATAAATACATTGAATGTATTTAAATACTAAATACTAAATACATGGGAGAAATGTATTTAAATACTAAATACTAAATACATTTTACGAATGTATTTAGATACTAAATACAAAATACATCAATTGTATTTAAATACATTTGTAAATACATTTTAAATACATACAAATTTTAACATAGCATTCACTAATTCACTAAGCCATGACACGCACACGATAAAGAAATCAACCGCTTTCGACTAAGAGTGGCACACAACTGATTGAACTGACACGTTGAAACATGAACCATGCTGTACTACACTGTCGACGCGTCGTACTGTCCTAGTACAGAACGTGTATTAAACCAGTAAAAGTATTTACATTTTTATATTTTGAGTATTTAAATACATTGTATTTAAATACTCATTAAAGTATTTAAATACTGTATTTAAATACATGAAAAACAATGTATTTATAAATACAGTTCTAAATACACAAATGTATTTAAATACGTATTTAAATACAAATGTATTTAAATACTGCCCAGCTCTGACTAGGGACTTGTAGGGGCACTATAATATTCTTCGATTTAAATTCGAAATTACGCGCTATGAAGCCTAACATCCTATTATCTTTTGCGCAAGACTCCAGGCACTGGTTCCTAACTTTTAAATCCTTAGATATGCATACGCCTAAATCTACTTCTTCGTCAACGCTCGCTAACTCTCTATCATCCATCGTGTACGTGTAATTATTTTTACAAGAACCTATATGCAAAACTTTACATTTGTGTACGTTAAATTGCATCTGCCACTTATCCGTCCACTCCATCCATAATCCTATTTACATCGTCTTGGAGCCTATTTCGGTACTTGTAGGTTATCTCCCCCGCACCAATTTTGACAGAATATTTTCGTTAAAACTAACGAAAATATCACGACTTAACCTAACCAATTATCAAGCGCGTACAGTTGATCTATTATTAGTTATAACATTGTTTGTTTCTGGAATAGTATTTACAATTTACTAATAGATCAACTGTACGCCCTTGGTAATTGGTTAGGTTAAGTCGTGATATTTTCGTTAGTTTTAACGAAAATTTCTGTCAAAATTGGTGGGGGGGGGGAGATAACCTACAAGTACCCCTATTTCTATCGTCCTCGTCAACAACCGCCTATTTTAGTATCGTCCGCGAATTTTGACACGTTACTAGTCAATCCTACATCTATGTCGTTAATGTAAATTATGAATAGCAATGGGCCTAACACTGAACCCTGTGGGACACCGCTACCTACATCCAACCACCCCGATTCACTATCATTAACAACGACCCTCTGTCTCCTAGCACGAAGCCATTCCTCTAACCAGTTAGCTACCTGACCGCGTATACCGTGCGCTTTAACCTTCGCAATTAATCATCTATGCGGAACTGTATCGAACGCCTTTTTAAAATCTAAATAAATAACGTCAGCCGCTCTATGCCTGTCGTATTCGCGCACTATTTCGTTATAAAATTCTAACAAATTAGTTAAACAAGATTTATGGCGTCGAAACCCATGCTGACTACTATTAATTAAATCTCTACTCTCTAAGTCAGTGGTTCTTAAACTTTTTGACTCCGTTACCCCTTTTCCTGATCTCAACTAATCTCATTACCCGACACAAACTTGCAATGCCGAAGTTGTAAAGAAAGTGGAAAAATTAATTACTGAAAATAACTGAAATTACTTTGAAACTTTGAAACTCTTTGAAAGGAATTTTTTTTGCAGATTGTTTAGTATACTCGATCACGGTCCTGAATGAAAATTTTTTAGAAATCGAGTATACTTGACCATGGTCCTCAAAGGGTTAATCGTCTCTTTCGTGACTCGGACATTAATGTTGAAATTTTTACCATATTAAGAATTGCTCCATTACCCCCGGAAATACCCAAATTACCCCCAGTTTCAGAACCTCTGTTCTAAGTAATCGATGATACGATCCCTAACTACAGATTCCAAAAGTTTACCGACAATTGGGGTTAAGCCAGGGCCGTTTCTAGCCATTAGGGGGCGCCTAAGCAGTATACCCCTTTGAGGCCCCACCCCTCCATCCACCAACTCACGCCTTACTACATCACCTCAGCACACACATACAAAAAATGGCTGTGTTAATAAAAAACAATTGTGAAACAATTTTAATGAAACATTTATGTCCAAAACAATAAATATGTACTTTCAAAAGACAAACAGAAAAAATACTCTTCATGAAATTCCTGAAAATTAGCTTATACATTATTTAGAATAAATGACACAGAACTATGTATAAAAAAATAATGCAATTATCAACTACCAAATAATTATTAACTCTACGATACAATCGTGTAATAGCTAACAGTTATACAGAACAGTTTGTATCTTCAAAATTTTTGCCTCCTAGATTTTTTCTGGGCGAAATCATCAATAACATCATCATATGAAATCTCCCTGCCAACGTCCTGATTGATGCTTATGATGCCAAGGCCACTGAGGCGATCCTGCGCATTGATGATCTGAGGCAGTTCTTGATTAGCTTCATCTTAGAGAAGCTCCTCTTGGCTGACGCTACTGTCACAGGTAGAGTGCAGGCAATTCTTAGCGCAACCCAGAGATTGGGGTATAGTTCCTCCAGTTGCTTCTGATGAATGAAGGAGAGAAGGTCCAATGCAGTCATGTTGTGTGAAGGTAAAGTCGGCAAGTTCTTAATTTCGAGGGCCAGTTCTCTTCCACCAATGTCAGAGTCAGCTCCAGAGCTCAGTATCTTAGAGAGCTTTTCACAGTTGCAGGACAAGTCTTCCTTGTTCATTGTGGTGAAGTTTAGGAGAACCCCAAATATGTCCCTCACATCATCTAATGTTTTGAATCTCTCATTTATTGACCCGATGGCACAATCCACCACCACATTGAAAAATTTGACTTCCAGCCTCTTTAAGGCTTCTGTAAATGGTTCGTCAGGAGCTTCGTAAGCAAAGTGCTCTTTTGTGGATCTGAGCCTCTTCTCCTTCAGCACAGCCTCCACATTCATTTCCTCACATATGTCCCTAGCTACGACTTGTGCTGCAACAAAACCTGTGCTTCTGTAGCTGGTGAGTGAGTCTTTTGTTTTTGTGAGGAGGTTGACTGCCACATCAAACTGCATTGTAGGAGACTGCAGAAGTTTGCTCGCATGGTTAACTGCATGAAGAAAGTCATACCATACTACTGTGCAAATCTGAAAGCGATAAGACCCTACCTCCTCTGCAAGTGCTTGTGCTTCAGTCCTGGCTATGGCATCTGTGGCATTGTTTCTGACTTCCAACAGGGCCTCTCTGATGTTGTGGCTCTGGTATCGCACAGCCTCAATGCTATTAAGCCGGCTCTCCCACCTGGTTTCACTCCAAGACTTGAGTGTTATGTTCACGTGCTTCTTTAGGATTGTCCATCTCTGTGTAGCTGCTGCGAAAAGGTTGTACAATTTTTGTACGTTGCCAAAGAAGCTGATGGCATCTGTGGAAGCTTTAGCTGCATCAGCCACTACAAGATTCAGAGTGTGAGCCCCACATGGAACATAGAGTGCACGACAGTTCTTCTCTAATAACCTTTCCTGAACACCTTTGTTCTTGCCCTTCATGTTCGCTCCGTTGTCATATGACTGTCCTCTGCAGTCATCAAAGTGAATATTCAGTTCATCTAGTCTCTTCAGAATCAGAACTGATAAACCCAGGCCTGTACTTTCTGAAGCCTCAAGAAAGCCCAAGAAGTATTCTTTTATTTCTGGTACTTCACCCATTTTAACAGTTCTGATAATAATCGACATCTGTTCTTGGTGGCTTATGTCTGGAGTGCAGTCTAAAATAAGTGAGTAATATTTAGCTTGTTTTATTTCTGCAACAATGGCATCCAAGATCTTCCCACTAATGGACCCAATGAGCTCATTTTGAATGATGTTTTCTAGGTAACTTGAATGACTATATTGGCCACTTTCGACTCTGCTGATGTGTTGTTTCATCACTGGATCAAATTTGGCAAGCAGCTCAACCTCCTTCAACAAGTTGCCATTGTCTCGATTGTACAATGTAGAGGAAGACCCCCTGAAAGCAAGGTTTCTCTCTGCCAGTGATTGGATTATACTTACAAGACGTGTGAGAACATCTCGCCAGCGTCTTCGCTCTACCTCCATTAATGACATTTCAGTTTGGTCAATGGTCCTCCCCAGGTCCGGCGCCAGCCTATTTGGCGACCTTAGCAGGACTGCAGCTGGCGCCCCCACCCGCCTCCCACTTCACGATTGGGTTTGCCCACAAAGTAATCAAGGTACCATATTGAAGAAACTATTTGCCTTACACTGATCTATTTTAATTTGCTAATACATACATTTATTATAAAATTATAAAATCATTTCACAGTTCAAGAAAGTGTCATGACCAATCAAAACAGCGAGTAAAGCGAGGCATATGTAGTAACAAATCAGAACGCTCAAAAGTGCTAAAATATGCGTGCAAAAAGGACATATCTACTGTTTTTTCCAAGCAAGAAGGGCATATGTCACATAAAACCAGTTATTCGCTTATTGACGACTCCCGGAACTCATATTAAGCCGTAAATAAGCCGAGTCGCTTATTGACGACTCCCGTCTGTGCGCGCAACATTTTTAAATCGCTTATTTATGACTCCCGTCCCTAAAGGGTTAAAGGTCGTGATAGTGAAAGTTCTATAATGACCCAATAAGATGAATAAGTTAATTATGTAAATATCAGTCAAGCTAAATGGTGTACATACGTCGTACAACCTTTCATCATTTGTCTATGCTTCTCATTCCTTCATTATTTTTTTCATGTTGTTCTTACATAATACTATCAGACGTGCACAGGGCGGGAGGCGCTGGCGCCCCCCAGATCTTTGGCGCCCTTAGCATTTACTAACCTCGCCTAATGGAAGCGGCGGCCCTGGTCCTCCCAGTTTTTAGCCGCAGTTCCAGATCCTTCCATGTTGCCATGTTATCTGCATGTTCTGAACTATTTTCATGGCCTTTCAGAAGCGAACCAACGTTTATCCAGTCTAAAAGTCCATCCGTACTTAGTTTGTACGACTTCCTTGAAAACAACTTGCAGCAGAAGCAATAAAGAGCATCATTCGTTCTAGATTACATCAGCTAGCTTCGCTTTATTTTTTCCCCATTAATTAATGTTCTGTACATGTAATGGTGATGAACATTTCTACCGTCCTCTCTTTTAGGGAATGTGAAATCTGGACTGATTTGAAATGGTCCTCGAGACACCAGATCTGTCTTCAAGGCATCTGACAGGACAAATGGCCAGTCATACGAATCAAGCGGTGGAGCAGATCTTGGTTCTTGTTGCTCAGTAGAATGCCTGTGTGTGGTGTTTGAAGCTGAACAGAAGATGAGCCACTTGCTGGTTCATCAGGCTCTACTTCTACTGGTGTTTGAGGTTGCATAGAGGATGGTCCTGCTGTTGGCTCATGATGCTCATCAGGCTTTGCTGAGGATGGCTTTTCCAAATATTTCAGTAGTGCTCCTGAGAAGAACATAACATTACATATTCTGTTAATTTTTGCAAAAATACACTTTCTTATCTTGTTTGATAATTGATCTGTGTGAACAGAATTTGAGGTGATGTGATCCACTAAATTTCACATTTCGAAATATAAATATTACAGAGACTAGCTTACTCTACACGATTCCAAAGCACTTGCCTAGCTTGATGGTCTACCTAACCTAGTTGCCTAAACTGTAATCATAAGAATATACAAGTGGCACATCTCACCTGTGCTACTGGAAAGCTTCTCCTCCTCTATTTTCTTCTTTTTCCGTTTTTCAGCTCCTGATGGATAATGTCGTTTCATTTTCCAAGATGCACGAAGTCACATCTAGTTAAGCACAACTAATCTGCTAAATAATAATATGATAATAATGATGATAATAATAATAATATAATAATAATAATTGTTATAATTGTAACGTTAATCAATACATTCAAATATATATCTACCATTTAGGTTTTAACCAACAAATTCACATTATCTGAAAAAGATGAGAAAAGAATTAATAACTTGAAAACATAACGAAAATAATCCTAGGTTTTAAAGTGTTACAAAATCTCTTAATAATTAGTAAATTAGTGAAATAATGCTTCACAATACTAGAAAAATTAAGCATTTAGGAAAGTATAAGCATATAGTAAGACTAAAGTTAAATAATATAGAAATAAGATCTCACAATAGTTATTTACACATAACGACCAAAACGTTTCGTTTGTCTCCTTTTTATCACATCTGTCTCATGCAAAAACTTTAATTAATACGACAATAATATAATAATAATATATAATAATAATATTAATAATAACCAGCTATATTACTATTCTTGCCCACTGAGCTATGACCAGGGAGCCTGTCTAGGGCCCCCTAGTAGCAGCGGGGCCCTAAGCGGCCGCTTAGTCTGCTTATGCCAGGAAACGGCCCTGCGTTAAACTAATGGGCCTATAATTGCTAGCTACTGTGCGGTCGCCTTTTTTAAAAATAGGAGTGACGTTAGCTAATTTGAAGTCTTCAGGAATAATCCCCGTTTCCAGTGACTGATTAAAAATCTTCGTTAAGGGGCCTACGATAACATCTTTCAAATCTTTCAAATGTCTGGGATAAAAAGTGTCAGGGCCTGGAGCCTTGCTAACTTTTAGCCTATCGATATAATGCGCAATCTCACCCTCGTAAACAGTTATTTCATCCAAAATAGTCTCGCTACTAAATGGAACGATATCGTCCACGTCGGGGACATTATTTACGTCTTCTACAGTAAAAACTGTCGCAAAAAAGTTATTGAAATACCCGCCATCGCCTGAGCGTCAGAAGCCAAAGCGCCGTTAACATCCACTGGAGGGCCTATGTTATCTTTTATCGGCTTACGATTATTGACGTATTCAAAAAACGTTTTTGGATTATGTTTACTATCCGCAGCTATAAGTATCTCTAAATTACGCTTAGCATTCCTAACTGGTCTTTTAACCTGACGTCTAAGCTCGATATATCTATTAAAGTTAGCTGCCGTGCCATTGTGCTTATTAAGTCTATACGCTCTGTTACGCTCGTTTATGAACTCGCATTATGAACTCGCATTTATGAACTCGTTTATGAACCCCTTCGATACAGTTCCGCATAGAAGATTAATTGCGAAAGTTAAAGCGCATGGTATACGTGGTCAGGTAGCTAACTGGTTGGAGGAGTGGCTTCGTGCTAGGAGACAGAGGGTCGTTGTTAATGGTAGTGAATCGGTGTAGTTGGATGTAGGTAGCGGTGTCCCACAGGGTTCAGTGTTAGGCTCATTGCTATTCATAATTTACATTAACGACATAGATGTAGGTTTGACTAGTAACGTGTCAAAATTCGCGGACGATATTAAAATAGGCGGTAAGGTTGTTAACGAGGACGATAGAAATAGGCTCCAAGACGATGTAAATAGGATTATGGAGTGGACGGATAAGTGGCAGATGCAATTTAACGTACACAAATGTAAAGTTTTGCATGTAGGTTCTCGTAACAATAATTACACGTACACGATGGATGATAGAGAGTTAGCGAACGTTGACGAAGAAGTAGATTTTGGCGTACGCGTATCTAAGGATTTAAAAGTTAGGAACTGGTGCCTGGAGTCTTGTGCTAAAGATAATAGGATGTTAGGCTTCATAGCGCGTAATTTCGAATTTAAATCGAAGAATATTATATTGCCCCTTTACAAGTCCCTAGTCAGGCCTCATTTAGAATATGCCGTTCAGTTTTGGTGCCCGTATTTGCGTAAGGATATTGATAAGTTAGAAAGGGTTCAGCGTCGTGCCACGAAACTAATTCTGTCATTGCGCAACAAGCCTTATGTTGGTTTACGTCGTCGTCGTCGTTGGCCTAGGCAAGCTACGGCTTGGGACCGTAGCGCATCTATCCGGTATAGGTTAACCTTCTGATGTAGCCATAAGCACTGCCGCTAGTTAAGTGCCAACCAGTGATTATCTCACTAGCCGTATTGAGTCCGTTAGGCGAAACTGCGACAGTACCAAAGGTGGAAAATATAACCTTTGGTTTTCTATTATTTATTTGTAAAATGGACATGGTATTAGATTAAAAAAATATTTGAATATAAATAATTACTGACAATTGTGATATATAATTAATTATGTTTACATACAATAAAATAATATAGTATACATAAATTAGTATTAATGTGGTTCACAATTGATTTAATGGGGTAACTAATTTAAATGAATTTATACTATTCCGAAATTCAAGACGGTAAAATTAACATTTAACTTGAAACTAAAATAAGAGTATTCACTACACACTCCCCCACCAGAGAGGAAGTTCAAAGAGTTCCGAACGACACTGATTTCCTCTGGACCTTTTTGGTAGCTACATGTACCTCACTTAAGGTTGATTCCAAAAACGCAGGCTTAAGACGATCGATAGAAACCTTGTCGACCTTGGAACCGCGCTGGATGAGAAATGATTTGCGCGTACGTCGGAGAACTTCATAGGGTCCGTCATATGGACATTGAGAGGTCGTTTTGGGACAGGTACACGAACGAAAACGTGGGTGCAAGACTGGAGGGCTGGGGAAACAAAGATGTTCTGTTGGCTAGTCATCGAGGGGGAACAGGCTGAAGGGACTGCATGTGAGAGGAAGTGTTTGAGCGAATTCCGTAGGATCGCATGACTTATCCCCTGCAGTGAAGTAGCCACCTGGTAGCCGCAGTGTTGTTCCATAGACTAGTTCAGCCGCTGTAGTCTTCAGATCACTCTTAAATGCAGAGCGAATACCAAGCAACACGAGTGGAAGCTTATCCATCCAATGGAGTCTTCGTGACACATAAGGGATGACTTCAGCTGGCGATGGAAGCGTTCGACGAGGCCGTTAGCTTGCGGATGATACGCACAGGTATGCGCATGTACTGTACCCAACAAGCTGGTAAACTTCTTCCAAAGCGAAGACTCAAATTGGCGACCTTGGTCAGTGATGACTTTTGTCGGCAATCCAAATCTTGATACCCATCATGAAGAAAGGCTCTTGCACAGTGTCCGCTTGGATATCAGGAAGTGGGATGGCTTCAGGCCATCTGGAAAAGCGGTCGAGACAGGTGAGCAGATAACGTTGGCCTTGAATCACTGGAAGGGGCCAAACAATGTCTACATGAATTACCTCAAATCGCTGGGATGGGGGCGGAAATGCGTCAAAGGGGGACCTGGTGTGCCTTTGGACTTTGGCACGCTGGCAGGCAAGGCACGTTTTGGTCCAATGTTTGACATCCTTCCGCATCGAGGGCCAAACAAAGCGAGAGGTAACCAGGTGTTGCGAAGCACGGATACCAGGATGGGAGGGCTTATGAAGATCCGTGAAGACTGCTTTTCTGTGACATGGAGGACATAAGGGCGAATAGCAGCTGTTGATACGTCGCAATAGAGGGGCACAGACAATCCTGGCATACTCATTTTCTTGAGGGAAAGTGAGTGAGTGGAGTCTTCTCTGAGCAGGTCTTGTAGTTCCGTATCCTTATCTTGATCCTGTGCAATAGCATTCCACAGTGTAGAGCTGAGGGTAACAGAAGTAATCTCTATTCTTGAAAGTGCATCCGCTGGAGTGTTCAAGACACCTTTGATGTGGCGGATATCTGTGGTAAATTGCGAGATATAATCGAGTTGCCTGATGACTCTGGGAGAGTGGTTACAGCTGTTTTATTGAAGACAGTGACCAAAGGTTTGTGGTCGGTAAAAACACAAAACTCTCGGCCTTCAAGGAAATGTTGAAAATACTTCACGTTTAAGTAAATAGCAAGAAGTTCACGTCCGAAAGCACTATAACGCGTTTTGGGCTGGCTGCAGCTTTTTCGAGTAAAACGCGATGGGTGCTTGTTGACCGTTAATGGTTTGTTCCAACACTCCCCATCGCAACATCTGATGCATCGACCGTCAGAGTTAGGGGGCATCACTGATAGGAAATGACAGAGACAATGCACTATTGATAGCATTTTTGGCATTGTCGAACGCCTGTAAACTATCGCTACACCATACCAATTTCGTTACCTTGCGTTTTGTGTGATCATAGCGTGTAGAGGAGCAAGAACACTGGCACAGTTTTTTAATGAACTTGTGGTAATAATTTACCAAACCTAGAAACCGACGTAAATCACGCTGATTACTTGGCATAGGGTAATTTTTTTATCACTTCACACTTGTCCTGAAGGGGGGTAATTCCGTGCTGCGAAATCGTGTGACCAAGAAATTCCAAGGTTGGCTGTGCAAACACACACTTAGATGCATTAATAGTAACACCGTATTGTTCTAAGCGTTGAAAGAGGAGTGAAAGATGTTCCTTATGTTCCTCTTCCGTTGAGCTGGCCACAAGCAAATCATCGATGTAGGCATAAACAAAGTCTAAGCCTCTGGTGACCTCATCTATAAACCTCTGAAAGGTTTGCGCAGCATTCCGTAGCCCGAACGGCATTTTCACAAATTCGAATAACCCAAATGGTGTACAAACTGCAGTCTTGGGAATATCCGAAGGCTCTACGGGAATGTGGTGGAAAGCCTTAACGAGATCTATTTTACTGAAGATAGATTTGCCGTGGAGAAGAGAAGTAAAGTCTTGGACATTTGGTACCGGATATCGGTCCGGGATGGTTGTCGAATTCAAAAACCGGTAATCGCCACATGGTCTCCAGTCTCCTGACTTCTTCTGGACCAGGTGTAGGGAGAGGACCAACTGCTTTTGGAAGGTCTTATTATCCCAAGATCCATCATAAGCTGGAATTCCGATTTGGCAGCTTTCAGTTTGTCCGGGGCAAGACGTCTGGGTTTTGCAAACACAGGGGGACCTTTTGTTGTAATGTGATGGGTAATGGTGTGCTTAATGGTATCACCCATCTGCATCGGTTGAAGAATTCCTGGATATCGCTGGAAAAGGCAGTGGTACAATGGAATAGGGGAACGAGGAAAGTGCAGAGTTCGACGTCCGGAAGGGCAACCTGTTTGGCAAGAACAGAAAAGCTGTGGCCTGGTCGCATAAGCGTCGCTTGTCAAGATCCACCAGGATTTGAAATGCTGGAGGAAGTCAGCGCCGATTATGGATGCCGCACTTGAGCACAGATGAAAATCCACTTGAAGATCGGTGAAAGCCCAAGTTTAGTTCACGCGACTGAGTACCGTACGTGGGTATGCGTGAACCGTTAGCAGCGTATAGAGGCGGAGATTCCGAGTGCGTATGACCAGATTTTTGAGGGAATACACTGACTGACGCTCCGGTATCAACCAGAAATTGACACCAGAGTTCCTGTCCTTTATGAATAACAGGTTGGCAGTGCGAGTACTAGACGCCATTAGGACTCGCTGCTGGGGTTTTCCGACGAAAAATTGCAAGGGGAGATGCACTTCCTAGCCTTGTTTCCAAATTTCGAGTGGTAGAAGCAGATCTTCCCGGAACTCGAACGATGCCTCTTCGTAAATCTTGACCGAGAATGGCTTCTTTGCCGTTGATTTTGTAGCAGAGAACAAACGTGGTTGAGTCGTTGACTTAACTCTTTCACTTTCAACTCCAGTTCCGATTGTGTGTTCACGTTGTTGACCGGAGCTGTGTCAATCTCCACTACTTTGTCGGCAGTTTCTGCTAGTTTATCAACTGGAGTAGCAGGATCCATAGTGGCCAAGACACGCTGAGCTGATGGAGGAAGTTTCTGCAAGAACAACTGTCTAAAGATGTCCTTATCGAAGGTTTGTGTGCGTTCGCCTAGAGCGCACTGCATAGCCCTCAGCATTTGAGTGGGCTTACGGTCTCCAAGTTCTTCTTTTGAGATTAACTGATGTAGTTTCTCACGCTCGGAGACAGTGGTGCGGCACAGGATGGCAGACTTCAGATCGTTGTACGGGTCCTCACTCGTGGAAGTAGATACGATGACGTCACGGACTTCAGAGATGATGCTCGCTGGTAGAGAGGACAAAACATGATCGTATTTTGTCCTGCTAGCGGTGATCCTTCCCAAGTTGAATTGTGATTCCACTTGGTGGAACCAAATAAATGGATCACCCGGCCAGAAGACGGGGAGCTTTACGCTCAAGTGGGAGATGGCACCAGCGTCGTCAGGCATCTTCTCCTATGCTTGCTGACGTACAAGCAAGACGACAAGTTCCCAACGAAGGAGTGGAGGTTGAGACGAGCGCAGGCACAGAGCGCACGGGCAGGGGTGAGGGGCAGAGGGCACGAGCGACATTACAGTCTGGTCCTAGTCGCTCGGGTAAAGGGGGTGATGGGCAGAGGGCACGAGCGACGTTACAGTCTGGTCCTAGTCGCTCGGGTGAAGGGGGTGGTGGGCACGAACGACGTTACAGTCTGGTCCTAGTCGTTCGGGTGAAGGGGTGATGGGCACGAACGACATTACAGTCTAGTCCTAGTCGTTCGGGTAGAAGGGGTAATCCAGCTCCGGGGTCATCAATTGTTGGTTTACGTCGTCGTCGTCGTTGGCCTAGGCAAGCTACGGCTTGGGACCGTAGCGCATCTATCCGGTATAGGTTAACCTGGATGATGTAGCCATAAGCACTGCCGCTAGTTAAGTGCCAACCAGTGATTATCTCACTAGCCGTATTGAGTCCGTTAGGCGAAACTGCGACAGTACCAAAGGTGGAAAATATAACCTTTGGTTTTCTATTATTTATTGTAAAATGGACATGGTATTAGATTAAAATAAATATTTGAATATAAATAATTAACTGACAATTGTGATATATAATTAATTATGTTTACATACAATAAAATAATATAGTATACATAAAATTAGTATTAATGTGGTTCACAATTGAATTATAATGGGGTAACTAATTTAAAATGAATTTATACTATTCCGAAATTCAAGACGGTAAAATTAACATTTAACTTGAAACTAAAATAAGAGTATTCACTACACTTATGAAGATAGCATTAAAGAGTTAGACTTGCATTCACTCGAAACAAGGAGATTAAGGGGGGAGCTTACTGAAGTTTTTAAAATCGTTAATAACATCGATAACGTAAATTTTGACAAACTGTTCACTTTCGATAATAGTGAATAATAAGATAATAGTTCAATAATAGTGAATAAGACTCGTAATAACGGATTTAAGTTGCGTGGCAGACGTTTCATTACTAATATCGCTAAAAACTTCTTTACGTTTAAAGAATTGATAAAGGGAATAATCTTCCCGCGCCCGTCGTGAACTCTACCAGCTTTAATATGTTTAAGAACCGTTTAGATAGGCATTTTAAAAATATCAACGTTGTTTAACATAATAATAAAACAATCCCCCTTTCCCCTCTGAGCCTCCCCCTTTTCCCTCTGAGCATCCCCCTTTTCCCTCTGAGCCTCCCCCTTTTCCCTCTGAGCATCCCCCTTTTCCCTCTGAGCCTCCCCCTTTTCCCTCTGAGCCTCCCCCTTTTCCCTCTGAGCCTCCCCCTTTTCCCTCTGAGCCTCACCCTTTTCCCTCTGAGCCTCACCCTTTTCCCTCTCCCTCGTTAAAATTATTAACGTTGTTTAATATTGTAAAACAATTAGCAACAGGAGCTCTGGGGATGGTGATCGAGGATGAGTCTGTTGACGATAATGCCAGCTTGTGACATGCCAGCGTGTGATGCCAGCAAAAAAAAAAAATTAGACTAACACGAACTTAGATGTAGCTCGTAGCGTAAACTAACTCACTTTTTGTTATTCTTTATACTTTTTTTTTTCCTCTCTCTCTCCTTATTTGCATGTCTGTAACTCTCTTCATTGCATGTCTGTAGTTTGCATGGTATGATAGTGTTTGAGTTAAGAATGTGTTGCATGGTTTGTAATGCGTTCTTATTTTACTTCTTTTCATCTTCCACCCTTTCCGGCGGAGTGGGCTCCGTCCTCTACCTTCCTATGGAGTAGAGGACTGGTCTGAAACAGCTGGAAGTATTCTTTTCGACTATTTTTCCGACTTGTCGGCAGTGGCCGGCGGATGGTGATGGTGTCTTTCTCTCTCTCTTTCTGAATGAATTTTAACCCACGAGTGATAGGTTTTGCTACTTATTTAACCCGTTATTCTCTTCTTTTAACCCCTTACTTTCTTCTTTCTCTCGGGCTAACCTTAGAGTGGATCTTAGGGTCTTTGTTAGCCTTAGCTTCTTTAGATCTGTAGACCCTGTAGCTGTCATCAAGCGTAAGAGGAAACGTCAGGATGTCAGTGAGGATTGTTGCTTCTTCTGCCAAAGCAGCGCTGGTGACCTGCGCACAGCATCAGCGGAAGGAAAATCAAGAACTATGAGTGTGGGCGATGAGAGAAAAACCTGCGAAATACCTACTATCTTGATGTTTTACAAAGACTGGAAAGTCATTCCAAGAATGATTTCAATGCATTGGAACTCAAGTGGCATAAATCATGCTTCTCTTTATTCACCTCTGAAGGCAAACTCAAAAGGTTGCGAAAACCTTCGCTGATGTGTACAAAGCTACAGTTTCCACCAAGCAGAACATGCAGAAGACCATCAAAGCTGATAGAAGGCTACTACAGCGGCTCCTGAATGCCGCGACCGCAAGTCGCATGGTGGAGATGGTCAACGTCTTGAAGCATGAACTGTCCCAGTCCCATTTAGTCTGGCGAAGGCAGGAGGAGAGATGAATTCGACATCGAAGTCTGAGCTGATGAACATCCTGATGGCTCAGCAGATCATAAGCTCAGAGGTTCCAACCTCTGATCTGAAGATCTGTGTGATGATAGATGGCCATGCACTCATCCAAGCTCTTGGCAAGCCTGGCGGCTGTCGGACATTCGGTGACTATGCTGAAGTGTTCTTCAAGGTCATGACGAGTTATTTCAATGAACACACAACAAGAGGTGATGTCATCTTTGATCGGTACGCAGGGGAAGGATCGATCAAAGCAGTTACCAGGACAAAGCGTGCAGGCAAGAAGAAACCGATTCGGAAAGTCATTGATGGCCCACAAGTTCCACTGCCTGAAGTGTGGAAAAACTTCATGGCCCTGGATACAAACAAGGCTGACCTAGCCTTGTTTCTGTCTAACGTCATCACTGAGAAGGGCAGAGATCTTCAAGAAAGATGTCAGCTGGTGACAGGGGGTGGCTTCTCTGAAGCCACTGAAGTACGGTCAACCAGGCGACATGACATTCCACTGCATAGCAACCATGAAGAGGCGGACACCAGGCTCATCCTTCACTCATGTGATGCAGCGTCCCAGGACTATGAACGAATACTGGTAGTGTGCAGAGATACTGATGTAATGGTGCTGCTGATTCACTTCGTTTGCACTAAGGTCGCTGAAGTGTGGATGCCTTGCGGAACGGCCAAGAACCGAAAATGCTACCCCGTGCACGATGTATTCAAGAGTTTGTCGCCCCCAGTCAGGGACAACCTGGTCAGCTTCCACGCTTTGACCGGGTGTGGCACAGTCTCGTCCTTCAGTGGTCATGGAAAAAAGAAGTGTTGGAAAGTGTTCAGTGACCACCCACTCCTGCTGCACGCCATTGGTCGAAATGGGGATATCGCAGATGTTGAGAAGTTTGTGTGTCATTTGTATTGCACCCCGGAACAACACACAGTTGATGACGCCAGAGTTCACCTTTTTGGGAAGGCCAAGAAGACTGGCAATGCTCCCACCGACAAAGGATGCCCTGGAGCTCCACGCCAAGCGGGCAAACTATCAGGCCAAAATATCGCTCCAGGCTGACAAAGAGCACGTAGATGTTGAAGATCCGGTGGACACTTCAGCTTGGAAGTTGGAAGATGGGAGCCTCCTACCAGTGTGGACAAGACTTCCTCCAATCCCTGAAGTCTGCCTGGAGCTTGTTGCTTGTGGTTGCAAGAAAAAGTGCAAGACAGCTCGATGCAACTGCTTCAGGAAAAGGATGAAGTGTACGACAGCTTGTGGTTGTGACGACAGCGGTTGCTGTAACCCAGCTGGACAGTAGATCTATGTCTCTCTTCCAGGCTGAAATCGAGAGAAGCTGGAATGTGCTGTAAGGAACTAATAACTATGTTCTTAAGTGACTGCAATCCACACAATTGTGACTGTCAGTGCAGCATTTTGGTGCTGTTCATCAAGAAACATGAACTTGTAGATGTTACTAGTGTGTAAACTGTATAGTTATGGGGCTATATTTGCTGTTTTGTGATTTAGTTGTGATAATTCTGTTACTGTGAGTACTTAATTCATGCCATCAAACTTATTAGGCACTAATCATGTTAAAATAAATTGTTTTGACAAACAGATTTGCTCAATTTTTTTTTCGCCAATTAAAATAAAAATCACAAATTTTAGCACAATTTCGGTCTTGATTAACTTGAATTTGACCTTAAGTTGGTAATTCGGATGGAATAAGCATGTCATCATACTTCTTTATCACTAAGTGTGGCAAAATGAAACATTTGGTCAAACCAATTGGCTCAGAATATTTTTTTAAAATTAAAATTAGAAAATATCATTTTTTGCACAGTTTGACCTCGAAAATGACCTTCAAAGCCAAAAGCAAGAGTGGCATCCACCTGCATTTTATTCCTCACCCACAGGTACATTGATTTAGCATGGGTGCCAGCTATTAACAAAAAACGCCGTTCAAAGTCGATTTTTTAATTTTGGCCCGTCCACTAATAATAATAATAATTAATAATAATAATAATAATCATAATAGAAAGTCGATATGAGCCTATGTCTTTATAAAGGATTTACATTTAATTTCCAATATTCTGAATAGTTTTTTATTTTCAGTACTGAGTTTCTTAATAATAATTCTAGATAAGAATTTGCAGTATGCTAAGAATACTGTCTTCACTTTTGCTTCTGCTGACGCGTTTCGTTCATATACTTTGAACATCTTCAGAGCTTTATACATAATTTTAAAGTAAAATGGGTTATATATATATTTCTTGATCGTAAATTTGATACAATTTCAAATTAATTTAAGAATATTCGAAAGTTCATTAAATTTTATATTAATTTTCGGTTTTTTCATTTTAATGTAAAAGGCTTCGGCAATTTTTAGTTTTCAGTCGTTATGTGATGAGAATAAGATTTGAAAGTTTTGCGAGATATTTTTAAATTTAATATTTTATGATCTACTCTGTAGTGTTCGTTAATTTTACTTGGACGATATTTATGTTAGTATGCTCTCTCTTTAATGTGGTTTGTGGTGTAACCAATGTACGTCGACGTACAGTCAACTACGGGACATGTAAATTGGTACACAACATGATGTTGCTTATCAGGTTTTTTGTTACGTGTCGAAAAATGACTTGATAACTTTTTATTGTTATAATATATGTTAACATTGATAGTTTTTTCTTTATCTATTGGTTTTATGTGCCTCTTTAATATATTGTTTAGACATTTTTCTTCATGTTTTAGTCTTGTTGGGTTCCTTGTTTCGAAGTAAAATTTTATACCTGTACTTTTATTTTTATTTTCATCCTCCTCCTTATTTTTGTTATATAAATTTGTTAGAGTTCGGTTTATGATATTATCGATTAAAAATAGCGGAAAATCATTGTTTATTAGATTTTGCTTTATTCTCTCAATTTCTTGATTAAATAGTTGCCAACTTGAACATATATTGACAGCTCTGTGCACGAGTCTTTTAATTATTGATAGTTTATTTTTCTGGTGAGTATGAATTATAATTTAAATACATTCCTTTGTCTGTTGGTTTAACATGTACACCAGTCGTTAAACATCCATTTTGACCAATGAATATATTAATGTCGAGAAAAGAGAGTGTATTATTCAAGGCAGGTTCAAATGTGAATTTTAATTTACTTAGTTCATGAAGTCTTCGAATAAATAAAGGAATGTGGTTATTGTTTTTAAATAGTGTCAAGGTATCGTTGACATATCTCATATACAGTTTTGGGATGTAGAAGTTGTTTTCTTTCATTATTTTATTTTCTAAGTTTGACATATAAAAGTCTGCGAAGGTTGTTGTTGTTGTTGTTTAGCCAATCAGCCCACCCTGATCGAGCAAGCCGGCGGCACGAAGGTAACCGATCGCCCTCTCCGGAGTGGACCAGAGGTTCAGCGCACTAGTGATGTTGTGTTGTGTTCGTTGTTTTGCTAGAGCGGTACAGTCTGTCATAATGTGTTCAATTGTTTGTGGTGTGTCCTGGCACAGGTGGCAGGTGTCGTCTGTGGAGTTGTCTAGTCTGTGTTTATATGTCCGTAAGTTGGGGTGATGTCCACATCGGAATCGTGCTAAGTTAACTCGATCCGATCTGCTCAGGCTGATCTCTGACCTGTTAGTGGGTGGCGGCTTCGCACCTAGGACCGCATTCGGACCGAGTCGTGTCAGTGCTTTGTGGGTTAGGTGTGTGTGTTTGTGTTTTCTGTACTGTGTGATGTCTGTGGGGCGTGGTATGGAATGGAGTATTTGGTTATAATGTGTCTCTGGTGTTACCTTAATGGTGCGAGGTGTCGGTGCATGATTGTACATGTAGTGGCAAGGGTGTTGTGGGTTAGTTGTCGCTGCTGCCATGAATTGTGTTCCCCTCATGTCTAAATGTTCCCTAACTTCCAGTATTTTTGTTTCTGTGTGCAGGTGTTCTATTGGTGTTGTTTGAGTGCATCCTGTAATGATACGAAGTGCGTTGTTTTGTATTGTCTGTAAGGTGTTCATGTGTGTGTTTGAGATAATGGGTGCCCAGCATGGGCTAGCATAGTCCATAACTGAACGAATATATTGTTTGTATATGAGTGTCGTTGTTTTCTGCTGGTGTCCAAAGTTTGTTCCTGTTAGTACCCTAAGCGTGTTAAGTCTTGACGTACATTTTTTTTTAACGTCCTGAATGTGGTTTGCAAAAGATAATGATGTGTTGTATGTGACCCCAAGTATTTTGGTCCTGTGAGTGTGTGGAATGTTGATGTTGTTTAGTGTAAGCTGTGGAGTTACCTGGTGTTCGTTTGTGTTGCTTGTAAGCAAGGTGATGGTTGATTTTGTGGGCGCTACTTTGAGTCTATTGTGTGTGAGCCAGTCTTGTATACTGTTTATGTATGTTTGTAGGTTATTTGTAGCGGTGTCGATGTTGTTGTGGGTGGATGTTAGAGTGATGTCATCTGCATATGATGATAAGGTAAGCTTGTTATCTATGGGTGTTGGAATGTCATGCATGTATAAGTTGAACAGTGTTGGTGAGAGAACAGAGCCTTGAGGGACCCCGTTCGGAAAAGCTTGTTCTTGGATGACTTGCCATTAAATGTGACATGTGAGTATCTTCCTGAAAGATAGTTGCTCAGCCACCTTTTGGTCTTATTGTGCATATTTGTGTTGAGTATTTTGTTTATGAGAGGGAAGCGTGGGATAGCATCAAATGCATTACTAATGTCTATTGTTGCTAATAGTGTACGTTGAGCTGGTCGTCTGGAGTTGATGCCATCCATGATGTACTGCGTGAGGTTAGTGAGTAATGTCGTGGTTGAGTGGTGAGGTCTGAATCCATGTTCAGTAGGCGATAGTGGTATGTGTGGGTTGGTGATTTGTAAGATTAGTCTTTCTGTTACTTTGGAAGGTGTGCATAGTAAAGTAATGGGTCTATAGGAAGCTGGTTCTGTTGGATTTTTGTTTGGTTTGAGTAGTGTAATAATTTTACCTTGTTTCCATATATCAGGAAGGTATATATCTGCGAAGGTAGGTCCTAATGGTGTGCCCATAGCAACACCATCTATCTGTATGTAGGTTTCATCACAGAATCTAAACGGAGTTTTTGTACACCACAAAATAAGTAATTGTTTCATATCTTCTTTTTTTTAAAGTTTGTGCAATTAAATTTTGATTATTGTAAACATTGTCCAAAATTATTTCTATGGTTTCCATGACTGGTACATTTGTAAAAAGTGATTCCACATCAAGAGAAACAAGTTGTTCAGCGTTGGCTATTTATAAGTTAGATAATTTAGCTAGTGTTTCGGTTGTAGAATTTACAATAAAATTTTTGTTAAGATACGATTTTATTATCTTATTTAAAAACTGAGCGATATCATGTGTGACAGTTCCGCTCATTGAGATGACATGGCGTAATAGTGGATTAGTAGAGTTTTTATGAATCTTAGGTGGTCCATAAAGATGACCGTCATTATAACTTCCTGATCGTTTTAGTAATTTGGAGATGTTTACGTCATTTATTGAATTAGCAATTTTATTTATTTCATTTTTTGTTTTAAGTGTTGTGTTAATATTACATTTCGAAAATTTGCTGACAATATCTCTTAATTTATTATTATATTCATTCTTGTTCAATATAACAGTGCTATTACCTTTATCGGATTTTTTTATTATGATTTCATCATTGTTTCTAAGAGATGATATCGCGTCATATTCATTTTTTGTTAATTTTCCATGATTATTATTTTCAATAAATGAGATTGAAAAGGTTTTTAATTTCGTTTTAAGTTCATCATCATTAATCACATTTATTTTACCATTATGTTCATTGTATTTAATTTTTTCAAAAGTCTTTCGGTTTCAATTTGTTTTTCTATCTTTTTAGATGGTTTCCTAAGGCCATCAGTATGGATAAGTTGTGGTCATGAAACAAGAATTTGTCGACCTTTCAACGAGCGTAAAGCGCCAGATAGGAAAACATTATTTGACATATTATCATGAATTTTTAAAAAATGGTGGTGTTGGTGATCGAAGGCTTTAACGGTAACACACGCGGAACACACGCGAAGCACTCATTGAAGAAAACATCAACACTTATTGGTGATACGACCGTCTGCACAAAAAGACTCCAAAGCAGTGGTTCCCAAACCCATGGTCGCGACCCAAGTGAGGGTCGGGAAGGTGTTCCTGAGGGTCGCGGGACGGAAATTCTCAACGACTGAGTCAATCAAACTATATGAATATAAACACAACATATCAAAATGATTGGTCATTAACACTGCATGTACCAGCGTTTAGGGTCGCCAGACCAGGACAATATTATATTCAGGGTCGCCACCACAAAAGTTTGGGAACCACTGCTCCAAAGGATCTTCGAGAACGGCCCTGCAAATAATTTTCTTTAGCGTTATTTTCTTCACGAAGCGCTATGCATGGTCTTCCATCCCACGTGCATTTTAAAAGACTCGTAAAGAGCCACTGGAGTGAGGATTCGAAGCTCAAAGAAGTAATTTGATAACACATTTTGAATTCAGATGAGCTTTTTTCATCATTATTTAAATTGAAATTAAATTTAGTGAAGAAATTCTTAAAAAAACAACCCCCCAAAAAACAACTCATTTTCGAGCGCTACACAATCTTCGCTCTTTTCTTCCACACACAGTTTCTTCCCCAAAATTGATTCAAAATAGCTTCAGTCTAAAATATTCCTTCGTGGGATGGGAAAAGGGGGTTAAGAATTGAGGGGGAACTTAAGAAAATTACATTTTTACCTCATCAAGCATAACAGTATAATCATGTCGACGTCAGATTGGCTCTTTGAGATAGAATTTCTTTAAATATATTATATATATACACACACACACACACACACACATATATATATATATATATATATATATATATATATATATATATATACTTTTGTTGAGTTTGAACGACGGTTCAGGATCGCAAACCTGCAGTCGACCCCTCAGCAGCATCCCACTTCATTTGCGGGACTTGGTGAAGGAGGGAATTGCTCTCTGATCTCCTCCTGCCCTCGTAGCTAGCCACGCGATGTTATATATATATATATATATACACACACACACTAGAAAACAACTCTCTCATTAAGACCGATATGTTATATATATATATATATATATATATATATATATATATGTATATTAATAATAGGGGGTGTTCCATATTAGTGATTAACTGGGATTTATAAACGTAATTCCATCCACACATAATGAGGTATCGAGAAAACTTTTGATGAATTATGTAATTTCGTATTCACGTACAGACTTTAAATCATTTTAAAATATCACTTTCGTCACCAGTTTTGCTTCCAACATTTTTCTCAACTAATCGCAAATGTTAAAGAAAAAAAGTTCTGAGAATGTTTAATAACGATTTAGGGTTCATCATTAAAGTATTTATGTTCTTCAAACACATTTTTTCACATTAAAAAAAAAAATAAATAAAAAAAAATATATATATATATATGTTATATATATATATATATATATACAGGGTGGCGCAAAAGTCGCGCATCACAGGAATTTTCACTGTTGACTATAATTTTTTTTTTTTAGGTAGGGGATGACTACGAAATTAACAATAGACGAGAGGGTGAGCTTGGTTTTAATGTATAGAATACCAGGTACAACAAATCGATGAATCGGTACAGAATTTCTCTATATTTCTCTATATTAAATACTATCTAGACTTAGGGTGTTTACAGTCATAGCTCTGCTTGAGCCCATGAGGTCACTCCGTTCATCTCATTTTCATTACTGCAGCTATGTTGTAATTTATTTTGTGATTTCCGTCATAGTTCACTTCACGACTAACTAACTAAATAGCTATATATATATATATATATATATATATATATATACACACCCGGTGATTACAAATGATGTTCCTGATTTTAAACAGTTATTATGAAAAAACTAACAAAGCTACAGCGAAAAAGAAGCTACACAAATAAAGAAGAACTCAAAACAGTTTTATTTACAAGCTACTGAAGTTCAATATGAACTCCTTTTGTGGCTCTGCAGACATCAAAGCGGTATTCTGTTTCCCTCGATACATTTTGTAGCATATCATACTGAACTTTTCTAACAGTCTCACGTATCTTTCCCTTCAAATGTTCCAAAGTTGTTGCCATTTTTTGGTGTAACAAAAGATTCATTTTTGACATAGACCCAGAGGAAGAAGTCAAACTGGGTTAGATCGGGCGAACGAGCCGGCCAAGGAATGGGCCCCCCACGCCCTATCCAACGATCAGGCAATTGCTCATTCAGAAATATTGTAACCTCAAAAAGAGCCACAAAAGGAGCTCATATTGAACTTCAATAGCTTGTAAATAAAACTTTTTGTATTCTTCTTTATTTGTATACCTTGCTTTTCGCTGTAGCTTTGTTAGTTTTTTCATAATAAATGTTTAAAATCAGGAAGATCATTTGTAATCACCCAGTGTAATATATATATATATATATTATATATATCACTTCCTGATCCCGAGGTTGTTTACTGGAAGAGTTTCGTATTCATAGCGTAAAACATACTGTAGGATTCCGACACTTATCTCATTCCATTCTTCCTTCTGTCATTCTATTTATTTATTTGTTTTTTCTTCATACTTTTCAACTAACGCCATCTATCTGGAAAAATATTTACTAGCTACGTCCACCCCCCCCCCTCTTCTGAATCTCATTACTTCTTTCTTTATGCCAAAGATCTTGAATTTTGTGGAGCCCAGAAATGGAGAATCAATGTAATGAATCAAAATAAGAGACATTGCAGCGAGCTCCAGAACACTGTAAAGTTATTCCATTGACATTCCAAAATTCAAGATGATTTCTTACTGAGTTTTATTAATAAGTGAATGTCTTAAGTGTTCTTTATTTCTTCTGACATTTCGCAGTATGCTTCAATTATCTTCAGAAAACTTTCATTAACTGCTAAAATATTCGATAGGCTACGCAGTATATATACATATACACACCTTGGTTGGTTAACCTTGGTATTGCTTCAGTCCGAATTATTCATTCTGACGAAGATCAAGCTTGTTGCTCCACCTTAGACTTGCAGCTTAACGTGGAATCCGAACCACGACCCACCACGGGCGGTCAGAAACTATAAAGTACTTGCCCGGATTCGATTTCACGACCTCCCGATCAGCAGCCCAGCGATTTAACCACTAGGCTACCCAGGGTATCCATATATTTACCAACTAATTCTTTTGTGTGGAAAGATAAATAGATGGGTTAGCTGCGCGCCGCCTGCCGTCAACAGGAATCGAACCCGGGGCCGATGGATTCGTAGTCAGCAATGACAACCACTACACCAAATTTTCTAAGATTAAATTTCTGTAGTGAAGTGCACTTCTTCGAGATGTTTTATTTGTTTAATTTTTCGAATTGGGATACCATTTCAGATGTTTGGGATGTCGCTGTAACGCGTCTTATTTTGGTCTTACTATATCTTCTCTTAGTTTTAGACCTTCACAAAAGTCAAGATTATTTGGACTTATTTTAATGTGAATAAGTGAACTTCAACAAAATTTAATCCAGGAAAGTTTAATGCCAATTAATAAACATCCCTCAGAGGTAGGAAGGTGGGTTGGGTAAAATGTCCCCCAATTCTGCATTTTTTCGTGGGGTAAAAACCCACAAACTTTCTCCTTTCTCCCAACATAATTAAACTTTTTCAATAACGTTCTCTCTTCTAAAGTAAAGAGAACAATAAACCATCTTAAAAATAAAAATTGCGCCATACATTTCATACCAAAAAAATTACAAATCGTTTAGTGATATGATCTCTGAGCCACTTGCCACCCTCTGTAATTATTCTCTTCAGACCAGCTGATGTTATCTCTATCTTTTAAAAATGATCCGCATATGCCTTACATTTAGAAATGGTATAGTAGGCTATTCCGAAAGTCCAATATCTATTTTGTCGATCATAGGAAAGATTTTTGACTGAAGTTATATATCGACAATTAATAACGTTCTTCACCGAGTAAAATATTTTGTCATCTTATCATTTCGGCTTTAAAGTGAAAACGTCAATTGAAGATGCCATTATTGCGCTAATGAAGGCACTCTAAAAATTTAATTAAGCAATAAAAGAAATTTAGTTGCACTCTTCCTGGACTTATTTAAAGCGTTTAATTCAATAGAACACTCAATTCTAACCCCTAAAATTGGCTCATTATAGAGTAAAAGGTATATCCTTAGACTGGTTCAAGTCTTATTTAAATAACAGACATCAGACAAGATAAACGTAAATCAGACTTCCAATCAATCACACAAAATGCCACAGGGTTTGCTGTTGGGACCGCTCCTATTCCTGTGTTACGGCAATGAATTTCCTAAATGAAATTTAGCATAGAAGTAACACAACACTTCTCATATCTGATAATGACTTACTAGGTACGCTATACAAATTTGCCAGCAACATCTTTATAATTTTACTTATTGCATGAATGAAATTACATCAGACCCATTTCAAACTTTGAACTAACTGGGCTAACTTCTCTTCTTCGCCTCCGCACCTAGCTATTTATGGTTTTGACTGATAACGTCATCAACCATAAATACAGATGAACGTAACCATCTAGTCGTCTTTATTTGGGAAAGGAAGCTGTCTTCACTTTACTTTCTTACATACAGAGATAGTTTCACCCCTGTTTTATTTTTTGTTTATATTTCAGTATTTAATTATTTAAAATTATTTTTGACAGCCAGTGACATGAAGTGTCAGTTTTTATATTCGCCTTTTAAGTGTTGACAGCCATCTGGTGACAGTTTGTGCTAACTTCATACGTTCTCTCTATTTAAAATGTCCTAAATTTGGGCTATTATTTGGGCTATTTTCCTCCTTTATTACAAAGTATAGTTTCATCGGATTTCATACTTTCAAGACATTTTAGCTTTAAGTCATATATATTCTCACAAATTCTCTCTAATTTTCTCTAACCCGCTAAGCCATACGATTAACATGATCATATTAGGAGTCTTAAGATTTTCCTCTTTAATTTTCTTTTATTTCTTCTCTACAGCTTTGATTTTTCAAACATTTTTCGCAACTTTCTTTATTTCGTGCTACTTCTTTTCATCTTACTACTAAAGTTTTTGTTTGAGTTCATAATTTATAGTCTGACTTTCTCACCAATACATGTCTATAGCCCAGTATAATTTAACCTAACCTTACCTAAGTGCAAGGGAGCTTCCAAAGGATAGGGGATGCAACATTGCAAAAAGAGGAGGGGTTAAAGAGGAGGTCATCCATTGACATGAGCTTGTAATCGCATAACACAGTTCTAATCGTTACAAACCAGCCAGTAGTATTGAAATTAATAGAAGTTAGTGAATATGACTTTTTTTTTGACATTTTTAAAAATTATTTTATGAATGCTAAATGTTTAACTACGAGAGAATTTTCATTAAACTTCTTGCTCAATTCTCAGTGAGCCAAATATGAAAGGTAATTTGCCTTATTACCTTCATATATCATAATGAATGAAAACTGGATCGTTTACCTTACTCTTCTGACTTCATCTGAGCCCGGGCACTCTCCATTTAAGTTCTAGGTAGTGTAATTACAGTATTTCTTCAATAGTAAGATTTTTTTAAATCTTTTTTCTTTTATACTATTTTATTTTTTTAAAGTTTATTTCATTATACAGGGTGGGCCATGAGTCGCTTTACCGAAGTGAATTTCGTTATAATACGAAGGTAAAGCGCCTTATGGTCCACCCTGCATATACAATTTCTTAAATTTTTATAAATCTCTTTTACGTAGTCTTGAATTCACTTCAGAAGATCCATTTACTAAATTCTTCTTGAGTTTAGATTTTCAACTCAAAATAAATTGGGTGAATAGTAAATTTACAGTTATTGTCGAGACAAATTTCTGTTTACATTTACAGTTATTGTCGAGACACAAATTTCCGTTTACAGCAACAGGAATTCGCAGAGCGACACAACGCTCTTCATCGAGTCTCATTTGCAATGAAGTTCTTCTATAAATGATAATTGTACGTTTGTGGATCACAAATAATCACAAATAATAAACAGTTTGGAGGGCCACAAACTGGCACAGCGCTCAGGTCAACTAATGCGGCCAATTGCGCTAACTCCTGGATTATTATTAACCAGCATCACTGGGAGTCGAATCTCCGATTTTATTGTCTTCAGTGGTTACTCCCTGCTCAATGTCATTCCCATTCCCATCCGCGATCCACATAATAAAAATGTACAAAATGAAAAAATCTACATTTGAGAAAAAGAGTCTCTTGATTTCAGGAACAGTGTCACTCCATTCCCATTCACGGTAAAGGCGCTAAATGGGAATGGCTAATATTTCCTAACCTGACCTAACATAGCCTAGCAACATAACAAAACTTAGCCTAACCTAACCTATCGTAACCTAAACTAACCTCGACCAAAGTGTAAAAGGTGTGGATGGTTATGAGAATGGCATGAATTGGAAATAGACCTATTTAAAAATGCCTCCTTTTACATGCTTACTCTCGGCTTTCCCACTATGGGCGCGGAATGAAATGAGAGTGACATTTAATGCGATGATACCTCCGATACCCATGATACCCACTGAGCTATTGGCGCTGGCAATAATCATTACAACTACATAGTCACAAATGATAACGTAAAATGTGACCACAAATAAATGAGCCTTTTATCATTTGCTTTATTTGGTTTTATAGGATACTAAGAAAAATTAAAATAAAATTTAAAATGCTTTACTGAAAAATCTTATTAGGACTATTTTAATATTAATTTTCAGTGTAAGTAACGCAATCTTCATGCAAATTTTGAAGCACATGTCCTGCCAGATGTGATTTATTATTATTATTATTATTATTATTATTAGTGGTTTTGGGGGCAGATTCGGCCATCACGTCTAGTCGGTGCTTATTCTCGCTCTTGTCCAATCTGTAACAAATTCATATCAGTATGTTTAGTGTTCTTTCGCCATAAATATAGACAAGGAATATAATTTTTGGTTATAATAAAAAATTACTATTAGTAGTAGTAGTTAAATCACTTTACTTTCAAAATCAATTTAATTTACGGGGTCAATTTGCTTTTCTTCAGATCTCCGTTTGAGACTCTTCGAGGAAGAAATTCGTTCTTGTCTTCCATTTCCTCTTTATGAAACGGAAGTATTAGGCGGAAACGGTCGTTTGCAACAGGTTTCCCCTTATTTCCTCTGACATCCTCAGACTCAAAAGGAAATACTCGGAAGGGTAAAAAGACGCAAATATATACAGTATACACACACACACACACACACACACACACACACACAGCTGGTTGCTGTCTCTGTACAGGGTTCTTGTTCGCCCTTGTATGCTTCTCATGTGTGGGGTGGTTCAACCCACACAGCCGTACTTGACTGGGTGGAATCAAAGGCTTTTCATTTCATCAATTCCCCGCCTCTTACTAATTGTCTTCAATCTCTCTTCGCCGCAATGTTGCCTCACTTTCTCTTTACTATCGCTATCATAACGGACATTGCTCTTCTGAACTCTCTAACTGCATGCCTCCTCCTTTAAGGAGAGCACGCAGTACCAGACTTTCTACACTTTCTCATTCCTTTTCTGTCCAACTATCTAATGCAAGGGTTAATCGGTATTTTCAGTCTTTTATCTACTCAAATGGTCAACTCTGGAACAGTCTTCCCCAATCCATCTTTCCTCCTGTCTAGGACCTCCCATCTTTCAAACGCAGAGTGTCTAGGCATCTCGGAAACCCCGGACCTTGATTTTGGCTCGCTTCTTCTTTTATGGGAGGGGCGCTTTTGCGAGCATTTGCCATTGGCCCCTCCTTCCTACCTAAAAAAAATATATATATAAAAGGGTGATTCAAAATAAGGGGCAAAAAATTACACAATATTCACTCTCCCTCCCTCTATCCTTGTTCTTACTTATACAATGTGTCTATGTCAACTTTCATTAGATTTGGACCATTTTTAGAGGTCTCTCAAGTTTGAACCTGGCGTTGGCTAACTGGCTGGTTGGCTTGTTGTCTGGTGGGTCTTCATAGCACCTCGTGACCCTCTAAATCTCTAATAAATATATATTAGAGGCCCTTAAGCATCGTTTATTTTGTTTATTTTTAAAATTTTAAACCTTAGTCTAAGGTATTATAGTGTTTCATATTAAGTTTAGAGTTTCATTTGTTTTATATTTTTACTCACAGGTTTCAGAAAAAATAATGTCAACCAGAGGTAAAACTGATCTTTGGCTAATGGGACAACCAAATACAAATATATTTGGAAGTTGGTTGTCTCCAAAGAAGCAGATGTTACAGAATTTTTTTCATCACACCGTTGAGAAGAAGACTTTACATTTTCAGTAGAACTAACATGGCATACTAATTTGGCTTAAGAGTAATCTCGAAGTACAAAAGAAAGATAAAATCATCGGAAAAGTTTTGAAGTTTGTCAGATAGTATGAAGGATTGAAAAAAAAGTTGAAACCGCAGGAGAGCTACAGAATGAAGGAAGAGATCTTTTAACGTGATTTGGAAGATATCCTTGACATTAGTTCGAATAAGGCTTTAAAGAAAGCAAACGAGGAAGATCAGCAATTTCTCATTCTTCATTAAGATCCATCTTCATAAGTGTCAGTTCCTTTGATAAGAAACTCTACATAAAACAGACTCGAAAGATAAAAATTGAAGAACAGAAGGCAAATCTACGAAGGAAAGAGGAACAACGAAAAACTGAGACAGAACCAATACTGATCCTAGAGAGCAACAGCAGATCATCTGAAGAAAATATCACGGACTCTGGGGAATTCAAAGCCTTTCTTTCTACTAGTAAACAAGGCTGCCCCACACCAAGGAAGCGCCAGAAGAACATCCTCTCCCCAGGAATCACCGCAACGCTTGATTGGACAAACATTTCAGATAGGAAGGCCACATTCATCCTGGCAAGTACGGCTAAGAACCTAGGACATGACCTTCAGGATATAATGCTCTCAATAGCCTCAGTTCGCTGAGTTCGGCTAAGGAAGATGTACTTTGCTGTTGCACTGGAATGGAAAATTACTTTCTGATATTATGGGAAATGACAATGCTGCTAGGATTTCCATACTAATGTCTGGTGATGGACAGGAGCAACTGTTCAGTGTTCCAAAGATTCCACAAGGAACTAAGCGGAAGATAGCTGAAGTATGTTTCATTGTTTGTGAATCTTAGAATATCCAGTATGACGTAGCAGGACTGGTCTTCGACACCACAGCTGCAAACACAGGAGTACACAGTGGGGGGTTGCGTTTTGATAAAGAACTAGCTCAACAAAGAACTATTATACTTTGCATGTCATCATCATTTCTATGAGGTGATGCTGGTGGGGAGGAGGTGCCTGGGTGTATCGAGTGCAAATTCTACTGTTAAAAGGTTTTAATCAAATTAGAACTTCATCGACAAATCTCATTACAATACAGCTTTCGATGACCAAGCCTTGGCTTCACTCAAAGTGATGTTCTTGGCCCACTGAAGCTCAATGTGATTGAGTTCTTGAAGTCGTTGGCTGGAGTAGATCATCCGCGAGAGGATTATAAGAAATTGGTGCAGCTGTCTTTGGTTTTTCTTGGAGAACAAAGAAATGTATTTTTCAGGGCTCCAGGTGCGTTTCAGCATGTTCATGGATGACTAAGCCAAGCTGTGCCTTGAAATTGTTTCTTTTTCAGGATCAATTCTCTATGACTTTAGCAGAGTTTCATGATATCACCCGATCATCGCCCTTTTTCACGTTGATATATGTAAAGCCACAAATGTTTGCAGTTGTTCCAACAGTTGCACCAAGGAGCGATCTGGAACTGCTACAGATGCTGGAAACGTACGCTATCGAAGCTCAACGGATATCGGTCACAGCTTTGGGAAAGCTGAAAGGACATCTCTGATACCTAAGTGAACCTCTCGTCGGTTTGGCTTCCTCACAGGTTTTGGAAACAAGAAGATGAGTTTTTTCGTGATAAAGCGAACTTTGTTTTTTCTGACATCCTCAAACTTGATAAAGGAATGAATTTTCACTGTAGGCAGCCGATCCCGGCTATCAAGAGGCTTTGAGTGTTGTTAACGATCGCGCTGAGCGACGTATCGCTGTGATCAAGGCTTTCCACAACTCTATCATAAAGGATGAAGATCAAAAGCAGTATCTACTCCCACGAAGAAGGCCAGCTATTTCAGTTAATATATTAAATTAAAGGAAGTGAGCTTGCTAACATTAATTAATTAGTTAACAATTGAATAAAATTAGTTAAATAAATGAACTTCTTCAACAAGCATATATGTTACAGGGAATCTGTGTAACTAGGAATCTCGTGAAATCCCTAAAATGTTCAGGAAATCCCTAGTTACACAGATTCCCTGTAACATCTATACATATACTGCAGACCGTGAAGTCATTTACATATGTAGTGAATTCTCTTACATAAAGTACTACGGACATTGCATGACGTTTTACAGTAAAGACGTTGACACACTCCGCTGTTATGTTAATTTTTTTTGTGAGGTCACATGAAGTCTGTGACTTACAAATCACAGTCACATACCATTGAGGAACTAAAACCGAAGATTCGAAAGGGGTGTGCCAACTTCTCTACTAGAACGTTATGCAATGCCCGTACTACTTTATGTAAGAAAATTTACATATGCCAAAAAATTCACTGTCTGCATTTTAAACCTTCACTGAATTAATAAATATTCCACATCGTGTTGGACTTTTGGTTCACCCTGTATATGCTGCATTTGGGACAAAGAATGTATAGGATACAAAATCTTTTCGCATAAGTTAGTCGATGTAACCTATAATGGAGCCTACCATAAATAAAAATAAAACAATTTTCGTAAATTAATAACCAAAATAATGTTAAATAAAAGACAACAGATATTAAAACACGCTAAATATAATCCTAATTCGCATTCTATAAAAGAAAAACAGTCAGAGAATTAATATTCTCTATAACTAAAGGGAAATATTCTTTGATTTCAAAGTCTTTTTACGCGTGACCAGCAAGAAAACAACTTAGTATTCGCTGCAACGTAAAAAACATTGAAAAAGTTGAAAAACGAATTTTAGCCATAAAACATTTTATATGAAAATGGAGATTCTGAAATATACAGAGTGTCCATAAAACCCTGTTACGTTTTTTGAATATAAATTAAAAACAAATATTGATAGAGAAAATAATTTAAGCGTGAATATTTCGAGCAGACTTTTAAATTTATGGGAGACTATGGCAGCCGTGACGAAAATGCATCATTGCTAAAACGCCAGCAAACAAAAATGGCGACTATAGAGGAGAATACACAATGTATGTTATGGTTACCTAAGTATGAGTGTATAATAATAAACCAAAGAAAATTTAGAAAATACTATGAAATAGATCCACCATCGAAAATGCCACAAATAAGTGGGTGACGAAGTTTAAGAAAACTGACCAGTTTATGGTATACCGCGATCAGGAAGGCCATCTTAGCCCTGGAAAACATCGAACGTGTCCGTGAATGTTTTGAGCGAAGTTCCCCAAAAATCTGTACGTCGTGCTTCGGCTGAACTGAGAATGTCAAGATCGAATGCCCATCAAAATTACCTTAGTTCAAGCGCTTTTGGAGGACGATTATAACAGACGCATTGACGTGCTGGATTTGATAAAAAATTAATCCAACATTTGTAGGTCGGTTAGCTTTCTCAGACGAAACTGCTGTACTTTCCACGTCACTGGCAAACTTATCAAATATAACTGCCGAATTTGGGGACGAGATTAATCCCTATGAAGTGAGAAAACACGAACCAGACTCCTCCTACAAGGTTCATGGCTTGTTCTTATACAATATATATATATTATATATATATATATATATATACACAACTAAACCGAAAGATTTAGATGAACCTACACGAAGAATTAAACATGAAGTAAACATTATAAATATAAACACCATAAACTCGTTGATACATAGTATTTTCGCCAATTTCTAAAGAAGATTGCAACACTGTCCATAGATAATGAAGAAGGGGAATGTTCAATTTTGATATTTTCCACATGTTAATGCTTTTATTTACGGTTTTAAATAAATATTACATTTTTTGTATATTCAATATTTTTTAGTGATTTATTTTATAAAATACGTGAATAACTGCGTGAATCACACGCAATGGCTAATATGGAAGTGAGTTACAGTCGTGAGGAAAAGGCCTCCAAAACATCAATTTGAACATTTGTTTTACTTCTAATGTATTACTTTTGTAAATTTAATTTAAAATAAAATTTCCCATGAGACCGGACTTATGGGATACCCCTGTGTTTATATATATATATATATATATATATATATATATATATATATATATATATATATGGGAATCATCTGGAGGAGCTTCCGCAGCAGAAAAGCAAACATCATGCTCAAATTATGGAAGAGTCTAGTCCTACCAATAATTGAGTATTGCTCAGTACTCACAAGCCGACACAGAAAAAGAGACATTGCGAGCATTGAAGCTATACAAAGGACTTTTACGTCTAAGATAGAGGAAACGGAAGGTGAAGACTACTGGTCTCGACTACAATCCCTGGAACTCTACTCTCTTGAAAGAAGGCGAGAGCGGTACACAATAATATACATATGGAACATACTTGAGGGCTCTGTCCCTAACCTAAGAAATGAAATAGAAACAAACTGGAATGAGAGAAGAGGCAGATTTTGTACGGTCCCAGCTGCGGTGGGACAAGGAGCCATGAAAACGAGGATGGAAAATACCCTCAGAATACGGGGCCCAAAGCTTTTCAATGTCCTTCCAAAAGAAGTGAGGAATCTCCAGCACACCAACCTGAATAACTTCAAGAACCAGCTGGACAGATTCTTGTGCAAAGTCCCTGACCAGCCATGCGTGGCTGGCTACGAGGGCAGGAGGCGATCAGAGAGCAATTCCCTCCTTCACCAAGTCCCGCAAATGAGGTGGGATGCTGCAGAGGGGTCGACCGCAGGTCGATCCTGAACCGTCGTTCAAACTCAACAAAAGTAAATAAAAGTAAATATATATATATAAAACATGTTTAGCTTAAATTAAAGTATAATTAATTTGGAAATATAATTACAGTTTAGAAAATTTTCCGAGTTCATTATTAAAATTCATTTAATGAGTAGAATTAATGAAGCAAATTGAAGTGTAATTATTCTACTTCATATTTAATTACTCCAAATTATTTGTAAGTGAAATAAACATGAAAAAGAAATGCTTTTTAATTAAAGCTCTACTAATTAACTAATAAATTATGAGTGAAATATAAATTAATGCAATACTTAAAAAGAATGAAAAAGAATCGCGTCTAATTGAAAATAGGGAAAATTTTGTTTAAATCCCTTCATGAGACAATATACCGAAATATATTAGTATTTCTTCGCTTTTTACTGTTCAGTTTTTAAAATAAACCAACAGTGAAATTTTTTACAGGTCCGCCACACGTAGTCAGCGCCCGTTGTTCAGTGGGTAACGGCGTTTTCCTGTAAGCGGAGGGACGCTGAAGTTATATTAGGGGTTCGACTCTCGACGGTGTTGGTAATAATAATGAAGGAGTTAGGGCAATGGCCCGCATTAATGTGGTTTGGACGTTGTGCCAATTTCTGTCCCTCGTCAATTATTATTATTATTACTATTATTATTATTATTATCCTAATGCAGTACCCGCAGTACTGCATTAGTGTTTATGGAAGGGCACGTTAATAGTTTATGCAACTACTGGTAGTAATGTTGGAAAAAAAAATTAGGAAAATCTATAAATCGAACAAACATAATGAAAATAAAAAAACAAAAATGCTCAAAGAGTTAAAAATTCTCAAATTAACAGAAATCTACAAATGGTCTATAATCGTTTATAATATCATATGGTCTATAATACTGCACCAAAAATCATTCAAAATAAAATATTATCTTTCCAAACTCAAAACCATTTTAACACCCTTGAATAAATAAAGTCAACCAGAGACAGAAACCAACCTCAGAACAGTCTTCAGAGTATCGAATTATGAAGAACCATTGAACATTATGAAAATATTAGAAGTGGTATCAGCGGTGTTTGAAGCATTCTATATATATATAATATATATATATATTCAGTGTATATCCCTGATGAGGTGTACTTCTGAATATATTTTTTTTTTGTTGCATCTGATTTATATCCTCAACATGTATAAAACTAACAATAAATTGTATTATTACTATTATTATTAGTATTATTAGTATTATTACTTCTTCCTCCTCCTTTTTGTTCTGTCTTAGATTTGCTGACGTTTCGTTCATTTACTTTGAACATCTTCAGAGTTTCATCGTTAGTAATTTGCAGTGGAGCGAAACGACAGCTATGTATGTTGAAGGTTCCTCATATATTCCTGCAAACTCTTCATGTGATAAGATAAAAGAGTGCCAAAACTGATCAGACTCGTCTTTTATCTGCATGGCCCATTCGTATCATTTCCTATTATTTGGCTCAGAGAGCAATGGCTTCCGTCTAGCTACACATCTTCTGTACCCAGTTTTAGTAGGACGGTTTATGCAGAACGCTCCCTGAGCCTAATAAGAGGAAACGATATGGGTGGTTCACGCAGATGAAGGACAGGTCTGATCAGTTTTGGCACTCTTTTTGTCTTCTCAGATGAATCAATATTCCAGCAGTTTGCTTCAGGAGGACGGATCTGGGTATGGAGAATCTGTGGCGGTGTGTTCAGTTCCAAAATTAGTGTATTCCAATGTGAAAATCAGTGGTTGTGCTGTTATGGTGTAGGCAGACATTTGGCACCGTGAAGAAAACTGACCCTGTATCCGTAGAGGGACGTCTTAATTCACAAGATTACATATCCATCTTGGATAAGAACCTCCTGTCTTTGTTTCGGAATGGAAACTTCAACTGGAGGACATCATGTTTCAAGAGGACGGTGCCACATGTCCATTCCGTTGCTTTAGGAAGGTGTTGATCTTATTCTGGAAAGGAACTATATATATATATATATATATATACATATATATATATATATACACACACACAACACACTATATATATATATATATATATATATATATATATATATATATATATATATATATATATATATATATAGGCCGGATCGAAAATGGGAAATTTTTTATTTCTTAAAAAGTACACTATTTGTTATATGTTACATGATAAGTTGTTTGTTTAATGCTTGATATTTTTGTTTCAGATAAATATAAATAATTTTTCAGATAAATAGAAATACAGTAATTTGCATTTGCTTTAATTATAATTTGAATTATCATAAATTATAAATTACATATAATTTGATTTTACTTCTGAATATAAACTATGATTACTAGAAGCAAGTCCTCAAATGCAGCCTTTGGATATCCTACGGAATTCCCAGCAGCCATGACTCCTTCAAAAGCAGATATTGTGAGACTACCTTTTTTGTGCCGTCGTGAAGAAGCTAAATCAAAAGGATCAGCAACTGCTAATGATTGTTACAGGATTGTTGTAAAATATATTGAAGACATTTGGATGAAATTTTCTTTTCCTACGATTAACACCAAAGGTATCTATCTTAAAGTCAGTCGACTAACAGAAGAAGCCTCAAAATTGAACAAGGTGCTGTTACATCGAAGAAATGAAAGTGTTGGCTTAAAAGTAGCTCAGTATGATGAAATGTTTGATATATCTTCTTGTGAATGCTATGATAAGGGAATTGATAGGAAATCTTGCAGGTGTAAGGATAAAATACCAATGGCAGAATGGGAGTCTTTTGTGGGTCGAAAACAAAGAAAAAATCAGTTAGGACCAATTGATCGCATAGCTAGTTCAACAAAGAAGAGATCTTTAGCAAGAGCCCAAGAAGCACAAAACCGTCAACTAAAAGCACAAGAAGAAATGACAGAAGCCACCAATGTTTTACCATCGGAATTTATAGAAAATACTGAAGAAGACATGGATGTAGATTCAAAGAGTCAGGATGTAGAATTGTAGATTATGAGGCCGATTTAGAATTGACTGAGAATATTCAGAACAGGCACTCCTATAAAAACCTAGCATTAACAGCAGATCGTTATCGTGTAAGTTGTAGAGCTGCAGCTGCAATAGTCAATGCAGCTTTAAAAGATATGGGGATCCTTAACCACACCAACATGCTTGACAGAAAGAAATTAGAAAGAGAAAGAAATCGCATGGGTGAAACAAATACTTTTAGGTCTAACTCCAAAAATCTGAAGATGGAGTGCCTTGGATTTGATGGAAGGAAAGATAGTACATTAACTAAAAGTGGAAAGATAAAAGAAGAACACTATATTATTGTGAAAGAACCTGGAAGCATCTATGTAGACCATGTCACACTAGATAGTGGAACTGCTCGCTGCATAGCAGAAGAGTTGATAACTATTATTACAGACTCGAACAGCACAAATACTATCAAAACTCAACTGCGTGATGGTACTCCTGTAAATACAGGAAAAATTGGTGGAGCCATAAAACTGGTTGAAATTCATCTTAACAAACCAGTGCAGTGTTGGTGTGCCTCTTGCATTTGAATGAGCTGCCTTTTATGCACGTCTACAAAGCCATTGATGGTAAAACAACAGGTCCAAATACTTTTGTGGGTTCAACTGGGAATAAACTGAAAACAAACTTAACAAAATTAGAGGTAGTCAAATATTCTCGCCTAAAGGGAAACATTAAAGAACTTCCAGCAAATGTTGTGAAGGAGCTAAGCAGTGATCAAAGATATCTCTACGATATGTGTCTGGCAGTGCAAACTGGACACACTTCTCAAGATCTGTCCACCCAACCCCCAGGTACCCTTCACCATGCTCGCTGGCTAACTCTAACCAACAGGGTCTTTCGATTATATATCTCAACGCCAAATCCCGATAAAAACCTTCAAGATATAGTCAAGATTATTATGCAGTTCTATGCTCCAGGGTGGTTTTGGATAAAATCTCATCCTAATGCAACTGATGGTGCACATAACTTTTGGCATTTAATGTGCTTGCTTCGAAATTTAGATGAACAACATAGATCAATCATAGAACCAGTAATAAAGAATAACGCCTACTTTGCCCACCCAGAAAATATACTCATATCACTGGTAACTGACAAGAGACTAGAAATTAGGGAGCAAGCTATTCAGAAAATCATCTTTTCAAGAACTGGATTTTCAGGTACCAGAAACTTTGAGTTGCCTCGAACCCTCAATTTCCAATCTACTGTACTACACCGAGATGATCGATTGGCAAAAAGAGATTATTACTCCTTCACCGCTGCTAAACAATTTTAGCGACAATGAGCTACAACAGGCTCGATTTAAGCCACTGGAGATAGCTTCTTTTCCATGCCACAGTCAGTGTGTGGAAAGGGCAGTGAACCTAGTAACAAAGGCATGTCAGGAAAGAATAAGATATGACAACCGTCAAAAGTTTGTCTTAAACTCATTAGAATCAAGGCGAAAACTGCCCAAGTTTGAATGGAAGGCTCATTGGAAAGAGTAAGAAACATATGAAATAAAATTTTCTAATGATATTGAAAATTTCTTCCCTTTTGATGTGATAAGGAACAATGAAAAAGTGAATTGAAGTTTAGCACATTTATTATGCCTCTAATTTTTTCTTCTGAATATATTGTTGTACTTAATTAATTTTCATAATACCGTACATTATTAAATAAAATATTATAAGTTAATAAAGATCTATGTCATCAAAAAACCTGAATGTAGAGTAAGTCTCGTATAAATGGAATATTCTTCAATATAGGTAAAAAAGTGAAATATTCTGCCAGGGGTAGGATGCTTTAAACAGCAAAAATAATTTATGAGGGGGTTCCTGTGTTCCATTTAAACCCCTCACAATACGTACCTTTTCAATATAAAATTTCGACCCGGCCTAAATACTGTATGTATATACAGATTTCATTTCCTTTAACTAAATCTAGTTTCTTTCATGAAGTCAGTTATTCGATTTTTATGTAAATGTTAATGCATTTAAATCTATTTATAAACTCTACATAATTAACTAAATAAACTTTTAAATATAGGGCGTAAATTCCTTCGTGCCAGTTTCAGTTCCTCCACACTGATCATTATTTGTGATCGTTTGTGATTCCCAGATGTGCGGTTATCATACGGTTATCATTTCGTTACAAACTTCAGTGATTCCACGGACATTTTTATATTACTGTATGCAAATGAAACGCGATAAAAAGCATACTGTCTCTATGTGAATACCTGATGCTGTTACCAACCCGAAATTCATATCGCGTCAATAACTAAACTTTTTAAGTTAAAGGATGCGTAAATTATTATTATTTCAAATCTATTTTACGTGTCTTTTACGAGTGCATCTTATTAAAATTATTAAAACACTAACTCCAATAGGAGTTTGCATCCAGAAGCCTGAATAAAAATATAGATGAAAATTCGTTTATTATATTATTTTTGTAACGTTTTGGATTCAAACCCCCAACCTCAGTGTTTTCAATTCGCTTATAAGAAAACGGTGTTACCCACCGAACTGTGGGTGTTGGTTTCAACTGTGTCTAACTGCATGTTATTAAGGACAGTAATAATATCCTTCTATTGCTAAGTGATAACTAAAGAAGAGCTACAGCCCACCAAGGGTTTGAGAGCTCCCCAGTAGTTGTTCTTAAATCCATGATGAAAGAAACTGCTCCCTCATACACACGCGTGAAAATGCAACATTGCACATACGTGTATGTTCTAAAATAATAATGACTGACAGTTGGATGATAATCTTTCTGGCTTCATAAAATCGAAATCATTAGTCGAAACCTACCAAGGATCTACAGGGTGTCCCGTAAGTCTGGACCCATAGGGAAAAATAATAAAATTACAAAATAGTCCAAAAATTTATTACATAATCTGTTCAAAGTGTCCACCGTTGTGTCGCACACATAGTTGAAGACGCAATCTCCACTGCGACAGCACTTTCTGAATCACAGTCGCAGAAATTTCTTGACACGCCTCCACAATGCGTGCTTTAAGGTGGAAAATGTTCTGAAGTTTGACCTCGTACACTTTGGCTTTCAAGTGGCCCCACAAATAAAAATCATAATAAAAAATAATAAAAAAATAATAATAATAAAATAATAATAATAACATAATAAAAAAATATATTATAAATCCCTATGGGTCCAGACTTACGGGACACCCTGTAGATAGTCCATTAGTTTACGGGGCCAGAGGTAACCAGAGGAAATTTGTATTACACTTTCGCAGGGGCCACAGAGCTCCTGTTTCTATATATCTCTTCTTATATAACAAGAATACAATGTTTATATGCTAAATACTTAAATCGTTGGCTTCAGTGAAGATGTAAAAGGTATGGTCACAGAAAACAAAGATTTCCCGCAACTTCTCAAATCACTCTAAAAAGAAGTTTTGAAGACCATTTCTTCTATCTGAAGAAGTTATGTATAATTAAAAGAAATTATCTTTTCCTCTGATAAGAAGCTTTGATAACAAAAAGAAGGAAAAACTTTCCTTAGAATGCCCCAAAAGAAGTTATAGGCCTAAGTTCAAAATTTAGAAGGTTTTATTTTGAATGTTCCGTTTTACATAAATTGTAACAATTAAACTTTTAGTATGATTAAAAGACGGTATATAAAAAAGTTTATTGGACTCATTTTATTTTCATATTTTAATATCACGCGGCATCTGCGGAATATAATACAGTAATATTTAGCATATTTGGCATAACCAGTGCCTAAGATCAGTGAGTGACAGACACTGTTTCCCTATAAGCGAAGGGAAGACACTGTGGTTCGGGGTTGGACTCTTGATAGTGCTGGTAATAATAATCCAGGAGTTGGCTCAATGGGCCACGTCAGTCTGGCCTAAGCGATGTGCCAGTTTCTGGCCTTCCGACTCGTTATTATGCGTGTATACATAATACAGAATACTAGGATACTTCTCACTCAACACGCTACATTCCCTTTTGTGTGAAATGTGTTTAAGAGTGCTTCATTTATGTTGTGTCAGCACTTATTTATTATGTTATTAAGAAGAACGAACCATTTTCTCCTAAAACTAATTACATAGAGTATTTCTCGTTTACTCATTATCCAAATTTAAGGCAGCTCTTACGATAATTCTTGATAAAAATGAGACAGATTGCACAAACGTGCGTATGTTCACAAAGAGACTAAATGTATTTTAACGAGAAAGAAAATTCTATTCATATCTCTCTCTGGCAGTGTTTACTCTTTCTAAAGAAAATTTGTACAAAGGTTCTACAAACGCGCAGGGTCCGTATGAATTCAAAAGAAGAGAAAGATGAAACTGATACTCGCGTAATTTCGACTCTGATAAATATTCCGCCGTTCGGCTGTTCTTTGTCTCACAAAGCTGTTTGAATAGAGTAAATAAAATATTAATATGAGTTAACCAGCTAACTGATTCTTTGATTACTCTTTCACAGCGCTTGTTTACAAGCTAGGGTATATTCCAGTTTTCGTTTTTTTAACTTTAGATAGCTGTTACCTAGGTTGAAATTACACTCCAAATGAAAGTATACTTCTGATGATTCAGTGGTCTTTAATGTCCGCAGATATCTGGATAAACCATTTATTTGTTTATAATGTTCCACAGTTATAAATCTCTCTTATTAATTTGTAACTTTATTAACTTGTAACTTTTTAATTAATGTACTTTTCTGTTTCGACTTACAAAGCACATTGTGTTTAGTAAATCACTTTAGAACTGCTTAACTCTTTTTGTTCCCGTAAAAAGTGGATGTTCATATTTATGGTAAATGATCGTCATCCGAAGCAGTACTTTACCGTTTTTTCAAGAAAAACGTTAAAATACAGTTTAAAATACAAATTTCAAAGGATTTTTTTCTGAACTGGATTTTGCTGTTGTTTTAGCATTTTCATAAACATTTTTTAGCAGTTTAACAATCCTGTTAATTTAACAGGTTCCTATCATCGATACAACGCTATGTAATGTCTGTTCAAACAGTGAATGTAAACCAAAATTGTACAGTAACTCTATAATTACCAATTTTAAACTATTAATTTAAAAATTAAAATTTAAAATTTTCAAATTATGGCTCACTCCTATTTTGACTGTCAAAACATATGGCTCAAAAGATTACTGTAACCAGTATATTTACAGTAACTGTTAATTCATCAAAATATTACTGTTAATTTAAAAGGGCAAACAATACATTTTCATATTTACGAGCTCTCTGTTATTTTAACAGCAAATGAGTTTTCCTGACAACGATGACTGTATCCTCTGCACTTACAGTAATAGCTGAATCGAAAATTTGCTGTTAATTTAGAGAGTGAATGGAAATTTTCATCTTACAAAATAGTACAGTATCACCTTTCTGTACTACCCTATGAATTTTATAAGGACATATTCTATAAGATACTTTCCACGTTATAATTTTAATCTTTAACAATCATAATTAAATAGTTAAATAAAATAAATTAAAAGTTACAATTAGAAATGATAATTAATCTGAATATTTGGAAACAAAATTGGAGTAAGATTTTATTTGTGGTACGTCACCAAAAGCATAGAGACTCACGCATCCCGTTTCTATAGAAATTTCTCCATTAATTTTGCTGCTTTTAAAACTATAATAATAGATGCAGTTTTGAAGCCTTTTTTAATCGATTTTAGGAACAAACATTACCTAGTAATTAATCTTGCGCCATAATCTTACTTCCAGTCTCTACCCAAATATTAACATTAATTATTTTTGCTTTTGCAGTGACTGGATAACTGTCAAAATAGGATTGAAGAGTCTCGTTCAAAATTACGATAGAATATTATTAAATTTGTAATGCCTGTTATATCGGAAAAAAATAATGGTAGTGTACTGTTGCTTTAACAGGAAAAATTATTTTTACTGGTACAGTTAAAATATTATACTGAGGCTTTTTTTCTCGAATAAGAGGTTAGTAGTTACAATACAAACCTTTCCCTGTTGGTATGAAACTAGGAGTAAATTCACAAAATATGGTTATTGTTAAAACAACTGTTAAATATCTGCTTTATTGAAATTAACGTTATATAAACAAAATATTGTCCACCGCAGATTTAACAGTAAAATTTTGGCTCCCAAAATTGCCAGTAAAACACATGAATCGTGAGAAGTGTGTGTGTGTGTGTGTGTTGTGTGTTGTTTGAAATTATTTTTCAAATCCTATAATACATCTGGCATTCCTTTTGTGAATATTTTTTCCCCATTTCATTAATTTTCAGATCTGAGTGTTCGGTATATTGTTTAATCGGTACAGTTTGTTTAATGTATTAAATTTTAATTCAATTATATTGTAACAATCAAAACATACGAGACGTTAATTAACGCCTCCTATTTTTACTATTATATGTAACGTAAACAAATCAAATAGAATGAGGCTTCGATGTATGAAATAATTATATAAACAAAAGGAATATGTGGGTCACAGTCTTCATCAGGAATTCAAAGAAAATAATTTTTAAAGAAATATTGTCAAGTCTTCTTATTTAAATTGGTTCATCACTATATGAATTAGATGAACAGAATCTCTCTCTCTCTCTCTCTCTCTCTCTCTCTCTCTCTCTCTCTCATATATATATATATATATATATATTTTCATTGCCATAGTGTCCCAGATCAAAAATATTTTTAATTAACTTATCAAATACGACAGCCAAAAAAGATTGAAGGAAGAAATACCAATATGAAGGCAGTATTAATCCCACGCTTGATTTATGGACTTTTTTACGGTTTGGGGGGGAATAGTGACGTCTCATAATTAAGAACGCCCGAAATGAAAAATTGGCAAAAAAGAGAAAAAAAAGATTCGCGGAATGAAAGATGATGAATTTTATCGGAGGCTTAGGAGAGAGAGAGAGAGAGAGAGAGAGAGAGAGAGAGAGAGAGAGAGAGAGAGAGAGAGAGTTACAAGGATAAGAGGAAGCTTCAAATACCTTTCGGTCCACTCTGGGAGGTTCCTGTCATTAAACTAGTTCATTTTTAACTGTTCTAGTTGCAGTAAAGAACTGGATAGAAAAGCATAATGCTCTCTCCCCACTCTCCGCTCCCTCCCTGCCAAAGGCGGGTACGGAAAAAGTTTGAAGAAAATACCTTGACCCTGGAAAAGTAGCCAAGGAAATTTTACGGGAAAGAAGAAACTATATAAACTAGCTCTACAATTACGCTAAGTGCACATAAAAATCGTACACTAGACAGCACCGTTGTATAAATAACATAATAGTATATTTGTGCTGATCGTATATCAGCTACTTGGTATCGTCGCAAGAACCTCGAACATATGGTTTTGATTTTATACAAAATATTTACAACTCTATTTACCGAGGTATCGGACCAACAAAGACCCCATGCCCTACTCCACGCTAGCCCCAAAAGAATTAAGAGAAAGGAAACTGTCAAACTATTCATGTCTACACCCATGTACGCGCAAAACCATCACGCGAGTGATGAAATGCTTCTACAGGAAAGGGGTTGGAACAGGAATTGAAAACGGAAATTAAATTTTCCACACCATGCCCTGCCCTCACCCCTCACATGCACCTAGCACCTAAGAGAAGGAAGAGAAAAAAAGAAATAAGTGACGGCAGAAACGCAACTTTACCTCACCTAAGCCATGCCATGCATATTTTTTAGTTTTTTGTTCATTGGCAAATTATGTATTTTTACAAAATACTTATCTAGCCTATTAACGAGGCAGGCAAGTGTGTGAGCGTGTTTTCTGTAATTGAATGTCTGTCATGTGTATGTGTCTGCCAACTTTTTGAATGTCGCCGAGTTTCAACTTGGGTCTCCCGACGTGAAAGGTGATATATTGAGTCGTTCAAATTTTGCGGTGTTGTGCCACCACGAAAGTAAAGGAAACCTCTTTCCGGCGAGAAATATCAGTGGGAGGTCATTGAATCTATTCCCGTGTATGTGCCCCTTATGGAGGAGGATGAAAGTGTTTTGTGGGTGATCATCCGTTGTTTCTTCGGCAAATTTAAGAGTCTCCCACTTAGAGGTTTTTATGAGGTAAGTGGTCAAAAAATGAGTTGTTCGATGGCTGATGCTCGATGGCTATGTAGGGTACAATGCAACCAGAGACGTCTCTTTAAAGTAGGAGGGAGGACTAAGTGTAGGAGTAAACATTTAAACAAACTCTTGCGTGGTTACGTTGCAATACTTTTTTCAAAATACTTATAAAATACTTATTTAATCGATTCTCAAATTACATTATATGCAGGAACAGTCTTAAACCATGAGTGTATTCAAAACTTTGTCAAGCCTATTTTTAACATATTTACACTGGCTTGGAACAACCTCCGAGGGAAGTTGAATCCAGATACCAACTATTTTATAGAAGAAATTATCGCAGATGGAGGTACTAAATGTTTTTAGTTCCAGTTTTAGACTATTATTTCTTGTCAGATTGGTATAAAATGAAAATAATTTCCCGTAATCTACTGTCTATTCCACTGAGCATCTTGAAAATTTGAATAAGCTGATCGGGGAACGTCCTGGGCTCTTAGGTAGACAGATTTAAGTGCTCTAATCTTCGTTAGTAGTTTTGCAGTCTCATTAAAGGAGTCATTTTTGTGGCCCTTGCTTGTACCCTTTTCCAGCCTTTCTATATTCTTCCTAAGGGACGGAGACCAAAGCTGCACACAATACTCGAGTTGAGGTCTAACTAGGGAATTATAAAAAGACATTACAATCTCCTTGTTTCTAAATTAGAACTGTCTTTTAATATAACTTAGTTATTTTAAGGCCCTCTTTTCGACTTCTGTGCTTTGACGGTTTGAGATCATTACTAGTATAAACTCGTAAGTCTTTCTCTAGATCAATCTCAGTCAAGTTCCTCCCCAAGTGAGAGTACTTGGTCTTCGGGTTCTTGTAACCTATGTGCATTACCTTACCTTTGTCCAAGTTAAGTGACATCTGCCAAGTAGTAGACCATTTACCTAACCTATCAAGACCATTTTGGAGTGTTCTTATTCCCTTCTCATTACTTACACTATTTCCTAATTTGGTATCGTTTGCAAATTTATAAATTGCACTTAGGAGCCCAACGTCTATATCATTAATATGGATGATAAAAAGTAAAGGACCCAAAACGGACTCTGTGTAACCCCACTGGTGACGGAGGCCACCCTGAAGCCACTCCATTTATTACCACTCTCTGCTTTCTGTCTCTTAACCAATCTGTAATCCAGTTAGAAACGAGCCCAGTAATTCCTAGTCCTCTAACTCTAGTCATTAATCTCGCGTGAGGAACTTTGTCAAAGGCTTTTTGAAAGTCGAGGTACACTGTACCTATTGCTCTAGATATTATGGAAAACTTCTATGTCGCCTGAGTCCATGTTGAGAATCAAAAATTAAATTGTTTGATTGAAGATGATACACAATAATGGATTCGAACAGCTTGCCGAAAATTGACATTAAACTGATCGGGCGGTAATTACAAGGAGTTTTGCCTATCGCCCTCTTTAAAGATTAATGTTACATTTGCTAATTTACAGTTAGTTGGAACTTTTCCTAATTTGATTGATTGTTTGAACATGGTTACTAAATCATCAACAATATTGTGGCTGACCTCTTTTATCCCTGGGAGAAATAAGTCAGGACCAGATGATTTGTACTTATTCATATTGTCAAGTAGTTGTTGTACCTTATCTCTCGTAAAACTTATGGTCTCTAAGGGATGGTTGCCGTAATCCGGGAATTTCATACTTCAATTTAATCTTTTTCTGTGAAGACTGTAACGAAGAACTCGTTAAACGTATTAGCTATATCTACTGTATATCACTAAATTTCAGTATGCCATTTCTATCTTTTAGGGGACCTGCAGAATATTTAATTGGCTGTCTGCTATTAACATGGGGAAAAACTTTTTATGGTCAACTTTTCAGAGTGAGGGAACTCTAGCTTCTTCATCACGTTTAGCTGATCTAATTAAGGATTTAACCCCCCGACATAGGTTTATACAATTTTCTGAATTAATCAGGTTGGAATGTGACTTAAGTAGTTTGTAAGCTCTATTTCTTTCCGTAATAGTATTGTTAATTTCATTGTTGAACCATTTCTGGAATTTGGTTGACAAGGAGGAAACTATTTTAGTGGGTACAAAAGTATTCTGTAATACTCTAAAATCTAAATTGATCCTAATATGAGCTCCAGACGACATTAACATCCTCGCTTATTAATACTTTAAAAGTGTCTAAACTACTTCGAAAGCTTTCAAGATTTGCTCAAGAGAAATCCAACCTTTGGTGCTACTTTTCTCGAGTACTAATTGGAACCCTGAGGTTAAACCTAATCAAATTGTGATTGCTGTTACTCAAAGTTTCATCAATAGTCATCTTAGAGATTAGGTCGTCTTTGCTCGTGAATACGAGATCTAGTTTACTATTACCTCTAGTAGGACAGTCAACCCATTGACTTAATAGATTATCATCTGCAAATTCCAACAGTCTTGAACCCTCAGCATCAGCTGCTTTGTTTTCCTAATTTATGTTAGCACAGTTAAAATCATCAAAAATTACACTGACCTTATTATTCATTAATCTGCTTAATTGATTATACAAGTTTATATCCTTACCAACAGGGTAGTGAGGTGACCTGTATACTAGAAATAGATGCACTATTTTATTGATAAAACTTAGTTAAGTTTTCGACATTTCAAAAGCAGAAACAATATTATTATTTACCGGATGCATATAAAAGTACTCCGCCACCTTCCCTTTTGTTCCTATCTTTGTGAAACATTTCGTAACTTACCATTTCAAATTCTCCTACAAAGTCTCTTGATTCAGAATAAATCCAGGATTCAGTTATTCCTATGATGTCAAAGTTCTCAGTTTAAACTAGCGCTATAAATTCCATTAGTTTGATTCTCATTGACTTAGCACTGAATAGCACAATTTTAAGAGATTTTAGGTTATTGTTTCTACTATTTGACCTGAGTCGTTTCTCGAAGCAGGTGAGTCAATTAATGTTAAGGAGGGAGCGTTGTCAGACAATGCACTTGTAGAATTAAAGACTGGTGGAGTAGGATTACTGGCAAAGTAGGATTAACTACTGGTGTAGTAGGACTAACTACTGGTAGAGTAGGTGACCAGCGGTGTAGTGGCAAATTTTAAGGTGCAGGAGCTCTAAGGAAATACCGGCATGTTGGTACATAATTTTAAATTCTGCTATTATTTCCTTGTACCGGTACATCAGTTAATCAGGTATAATGATAATAATAATAATAATAATAACAATAATGATAATAATATTAATAATAATAATGATAATAATAACAATAATAATAATAATACTTCACTTGGAATTGGAATATTAAAAATTTGAAATCACAATTAGAAGCCAGTGCTTTCATCTCCGTCCGTTTGTTTCCAACTTCCAAGTACAGTATCATCTAAAATAAATAAATAAAATTTGGATGAATGGAGGTGCGGGAGAGGCGCTCCTGTGCGCTCCCGCAGCACTACACCCTTGAGTAGCTCTAACAGTTGGTGGAACACGATCAATTACTGGATAGGGAGATCCTAATTGAAAAGGTTATACAAGTTAATGTTAAGAAGCTCGCCATATTTCTTTTTGCCTATTTGATTAAAATGAATCCTATCCGAGCCAAAGTATTCCCTGCTATCGGAAAATGTAGGCCAAAAATCGACAAACTTATTCCTTCACCCTCGTAAATGCGTTTTATTCTATTGTTTATGTTAATAGTTTTACTTAATGTACAACCATTAGCTTGCATTCTTGGAAGAACTCCTACAACCATTCCCATGTCAGTCTTTTTTTAACCTATAAGGTTAGGTTTTTAAATTCTTTTACAATGGCCTCAGTCTGCCCTCCTGTCCCTCTCTGAAAAATGTCATTGCTACCAACATGTACAATGATGGGCAACTTTTACTCTTAACGTTAATGTTCTCTAATTCCTGATTTATTTTCTGACTTGTGGCACCTGGAAAACATCCAAGTATTCTCTTGGTCACGTGTTTTGCTCCGAAAAGTTCATTTGATTTCTGACTAGAAAATCTCCAATTAAAATGAATTCTTTCTCTTCGTCAGCAAGTAAGTCAAACCTATTTTTTATGGCACTGGGTTCAGAATCCTTGTATTTCGGCTTTGAGAGTTTTTTATTTTTGACTACCTTGAATCTTTCATCATCTGTGTTACTTTTCGGACTATTCACTGAGGTTTCCAACCAAGCCATGCTTTGTTCTAAACGTTCAGTCTTAGAGTTCATATCCGATGTTGGGTTTTCTCTCTGGCTTAATCCACTGGTTTGGATTTCCAGTGCCATAATCCGAGCTTCAACATTTTCTAGAATCTCCTTTAGAAAGCGAGAGAGAGAGATTTTGCGCAGATACACACATACATACACAAGTGGAAACAATAAAGAATGATATATCGCTTTGTAGAACCAAATCTTCGAAATGACATTTGGGAAAAGAAAAGGTCAGCATGGCGGTGAATTCAGAGCAATGATCTTTTGTCAGGGTTATTACTTATTTATTTATATTTTTTGAAGTAAATTTAGATGAGGTTGCGTCACACTTAGCTATATATAGTTAGTTTAATATAAATTTAGTCTTGGTAATATGCACACTCAAAAATGTTTTTATTAAATAAAATTTTTTTTTTAACTAACAGAGTACCGTTTTCAAAAATATCAGCCCCAATATTGTTAAAATTAAACTGAAGAAATGACGTTATTCCAAAATAAACTTGTTTAGATTAAGCACACATACGATTATATGTACTTGGAGTTGATCATTTTAAAATTTCCAGCATGAAGTCAAGCTCAATCCCGAGCAAATATACCCTTGTATGTATTTAATCTAACCTAAATTTATTTTGAAGTAACATCACTTATTTAGTCCAATTTTAACAAAACGGCTTGATAATTTTGAAGGCAGTGCTCTGTTCGTGTAAGATCCAAATAACATTTTTGTTTAAACTGAAAAAAAGTTTATTTTGAACCTGGTTAGCCACTCCCTTTTCTTTCAAGAAATTGGCTCGAGCTCTGCATATACAGAGTGACCACAAAGTCCCTCTGCAGTGAAATTACAGCATATCTGTATGTTGCCCTCCGTTCTTCGCACATTGCTTGATCCGTGCCCATGTTCTTTCAGGCATTTCCTTCCACGTTGAAAGCTGAATATCATAAAAGCAGTCTCTGATGGTTGTTCTTAGGTCCTCAACAATTGTTACCCACAGTTGGGAAATCATCTCCTTCACAGTGCCCCAAAGTGAATTATCGCATCTTGTCAAACATGTTTGTTTGTTGTGGCCAAACAAATGTTGGGGACCTAAAAACAGCCATCAGAGACTGCTTTTATGATATTCAGCCTTCAACGTGGAAGAAAATGTCTGAAAGAACATGGACACGGATCGAGCAATGTGCGGAGAACGGAGGGCAACATACAGATATGCTGTAATTTCATTGCATAGCATTACCCTAATCAATCGAGCCATGAGACGCTCTCAAATAAGTATGTGACAGATGCAAAAAAAAAGAAAAAAGAGTGAGGTGACAAATGAGGAGAATATTGTAAACACCAATCGACCAGGGAAGTACTCCGGGGGGAACGTTAGGCAGGAGACAGGTAGCGCTGATCTTTTTCCGTGTCTCATCTACCCTGTGAGCAGTCCAGCATGCTCTCAAACGCACATTTCTCTACACATACACGGTGGCAAACAATGATTGCCCCCCCCCCCCTGCACAGATAAAACTAATAGAGGTACAAAAAAAACTGATTGTTGCATCTTTTAGACAATTTAATTCTACGTCTAAACAAAACAACTCAATAGTTGGTGTTGCCTCCTTGTGCTTGGCGGACGGCTTCAAGTCGGCAAGGATAGGAGGTGAGGAGAGACTCGAAAAAGTCAGTGTCGTACTCAAGATTTCGGAGGATTGTTTCGATGTGCTGCTCCATGGTCCAGCGGCAGAATCGGGTGGCTGGTGGTACAGCAAGCATCAGGGATTCCACTCAGTCTTTCAGGATGGATCCTGAAAGATTCTTCTGCCGGACCATGGAGCAGTACATCGAAACAATCCTCTGAAATCTTGAGTACGACACTGACCTTTTCGAGTCTCTCCTCAACTCCTACCCTTGCCGACTTGAAGCCGTCCGCCAAGCACAAAGAGGCAACTCCAACTATTGAGTGGTTTTGTTTAGACGTAGAATTAAATTGTCTAAAAGATGCAACAATCAGTTTTTTCTACCTCTATTAGTTTCATCTGTGTAGGGGGGGGGCAATCATTGCTTGCCACCCCTTACATGCATCTTACAAACTACATAATCTTTTCAAAATTAAAAAAAAAGTGGCAACGACATCAAGAGCGTCGGAGTCCCCTGGGTAGGGGACCATAAATGTATCCACTTCTAGCTCTTCCACTACCGACACCAGGAACGTAGACTTGGGCAGCGTGCTGGTTCTGCTACTGCCCATTCGAGATATACTGGGCCTCTGCCTGATTCACTTTTCATTAACTTCTGCAACATTCGTGGCCTTTCCTCAAATTTCGAATCTGTTGAACACCTCTTCTCTAAACCTCACCTAAACTCATGTGTCGGGAAAAAATGACAGCAACCCCTTTCTATACCCTCCTACTTTCTCTATATTCAATTTCATTCCAAAGATGGATGTTGCGTTTATGTACTCAACAATCTAACTTGCTCTCGTATTGCTGAACTCAAATCCTTTGAATTCTATACCTTCTGGCTGCGGCTTAATTGCCAATCTCAAACTAAATACATCTGCGCTGTCTACTTTTCCCCTAATTCTACTGACTATCTAAAATTCTTTCACTACCTCACTTTTAGGAGATTTCAATGTTCACTACCACCTTTGGCTTTCCTCAAATATCAATGACACCCCTGGTGAACTAGCTGAGAACTTTTATTCTGAATAACCCAGAACAGATTGTACAACACCCTACTCGTATCCCCAATCGCCTTGGAGATAGGCCAACATTCTGGATTTATTTCTCATCACTCATCCTTCTTTGTCAAACTTTCTTCTCCGTTGCGCTCCTCAGACCACAACCTTATATCTTTTTCCTGTCCTATCGCTCCAGTTCGGATTTGGATACTCTCAAGAGGAGACGCCTTTAGCACTTTGACGCTGTTGATTGGGAGGCCCTTAGGCAGTAATTCTTTGATTTCCCATGGAATGATTACTGCTTTCGTGGTTGGAACCCCTCCGAGTGTGCTGAGCGCATCACGGAGGTGATTCTCTTAGGCATGGAGGTGTACATTCCATATTCTATTTCTACTTCCGAAAACCTTGGGTTAACTTTACAGGTTCTAATTCTATCCGCAAAAGAGAGGAGGTTTTCAGAAGCTACAGTCACCATCCACCTTTTGACTCTCAGTGAGCTTATAGTTTTGCCAGGAATCGTGCAAAATCTGTTGTTTGACTCGCCAAAAATTACTTCATCAGACAAAAATGTAAAAACCTATCAAATTCTAATTCTTCTCGCTCTTTCGCTCTTTCTGCCACATAGCCAAGAACGTCTCCAAGAACTTTGTTTCTTCTTCTTTACCTCCTCTTTTCCATTCCGATGATTCAATTGCCGTCTTTTCTCCTGTTAAAACTGAATTCTTCGCTCATATTTTCGCCTTCACTCAACCAAGGGCGATTCCGGTGCTGTTCTTCCGTCTTTTCCTCCCCCTGACTTTATTTTGTCTGAAATTAGAATCTCTTCCAAAAATGTTCTTTCTGCCCTCTCTGGGCTCAACTCTAGGGAGGAGTACGGTCCTGATGGTGCCTCCTGTTGTTTTCAAGAACTGTGCTTCTGTGCTGATACCCTGCCCAGATAAACTCCTTCGTCTTTGTCTTTCATCTGGTACTTTTCCTTCCTGTTGGAAGTTCGCTTTCATTCAGTCTGTCCCAAAGAAGGGTGACCGCTCTCAACCCTCCAACTATCATCCAACTGCTTTGATTTCTTGCCTTTCTAAGGTTTTTCAATCTATTCTAATAGTAAGATTCTCAAACACCTCTTTCTCACAATCTTCTTTCAGATTGTCAGTATGGGTTCCGCAAGGGACGTTCTACTGGCAATCTTCTTGCATATCTCTCTGATTCTTGGTCATCTTCCTTTCGGGATTTCGATGAAACCTTTGCTATTGCGCTAAACATATCAAAAACTTTTAATAGAGTCTGGTAAAAATCTTTAATACCCAAACTACTCTCCTTCGGTTTCTATTCTTGTATCTGTGCCTTCATATCTAATTTCTTTTCTGGCCGATTTATAGCTGTGGTTGAAGATGGCCACTGTTTTTCTGCAGCTACTAATAATGGTATTATTCCTCAGGGTTCTGTCCTGTCACCCACTCTTTTCCTTTTATTTATCACTGCCCTATTAAGTCGCACTTAATGATGAAAGATTGAAAATACCGATTAACACTTGCGTTAGAGAGTTGGACAGAAAAGGAATGAGAATGTATAGAAAGTCTGGTGCTCTCCTTAAAGGAGGAGGCATGCAGTTAGAGAGTTCAAAAGAGCATTGTCCGTTATACAGTAATAGCGATAGTAAAGAGAGAGTGAGGAAACATTTTCGCGAAGAGAGAGGAATTGAAGACAGTCAGTAAGAGCGCGAAACATGGAGTGATTGTTGAGAGGGACGCTTTGCAAAGCGGGTGGAGAAGTGAAGAGTGGCATCATCGGCGTAGGAGTGAATAGGACAGGAAATGCGACTTAATAGATCATTGATAAATTAAAGGAAAAGAGTGGGTGACAGGACAGAACCCTGAGGGATACCACTGTTAATAGCTTTAGCAGAAGAACACTGGCCATCTACAACCACAGCAATAGATCGGCCAGAAAGGAAATTAGTGAGAAAGGCACAAATAGAAGGATAGAAACCGAAGGAGGGCAGTTTGGAAATTAAAGATTTGTGCCAGATTCTATCAAAGGCTTTTGATATGACTAACGCAATAGCAAAAGTTTCACCGAAATCCCGAAATCTCAGAGAGATGTGCAAGAAGATTGCCAGTAGAACGTCCCTTGCGGAACCCATACTGACGTTCTGAAAGAAGATTGTGAGAAAAGAGGTGTTTAAGAATCTTCCTATTAATGATAGATTTAAAAACGTTAGAAAGGCAAGAAATCAAAGCAGTTGGATGATAGTCGGAGAAGTGAGAGCGGTTCCCCTTCTTTGGGACATTGAATGAAAGCGAATTTCCAGCAGGAAGGAAACGTGCCAGATAAAGGGGAAAGACGAAAGAGTTTACCTAGACAGGGTGTCAGCACAGAAGCACAGTTCTCGAGAACAACAGGAGGCACACCATCAGGACCGTACTCCTCACTAGAGTTGAGCCCAGATAGGGCAGAAAGAACTTTTTGGAAGAGATTCTAAGTTCAAACATAATAAAGTCAGAGAGAGGAGGAGATAGAAGAACAGCACCGGAAGCGTCCTTGGTTGAATTGGAGGCGAAAGTTTGAGAGAAGAGTTCAGTTTTGTCAGGAGAAGAGATAGCAACTGAGCCATCGGAATGGAAAGGAGGAGGTAAAGAAGAGGAAGTAAAGTTATTGAAGAGGTTCTTAGCTAGATGCCAAAAAGAGCGGGAAGAATTAGAATTCGATAGGTTTTCACATTTTTGTGAGATAAAGAAATTTTGGCGAGAACAGATTTTGTACGATTCCGGCAGAAATACAAGCTGAGTGAGAGTCAGGAGTTGGATAGCGAGGATACCTTCTGAAGCCTCCTCTCTGCTGCAGAACTTACTTAGAACAAGTAAAGTTAAACCAAGGTTTTCGGAATTAGGAATAGAATATCGAATATACATCTCCATGCCCGAGAGAATCACCTCCACAAAGGCGGATCTAGGCATTTCAGTAAGGGGGAGTCCAAAGAAAAAAGGGCACCCCTCTAAAATAAAAAAGGCACAGTACTAAAATTTTCTCAAAACAGACCATCAATGAGCGAATGTAAAATAAATTGTATTGTTTTATTAGTCAGTCTCATTCAAATATGATACAAAATAAAAATCTAATTTGGATACAACAATTATCACAGAAAATTTTTCAAACAATTACAGATGTCTTGCCAATTTAAAGAACTATCCAGTCCGTAGCCAGGACTTCCCAAGCGGAAGGGGGCGAAATTGTAGAAAGGCAGACCTTTTGGTGCAACGACCTAGTCACTGCGGAGGGGGTTTACAGTAGTTTAGAGAAGTTTGTGAAGTTTCAAAAGAAAATGCAAAAATAATGCGTGTTTATTTACTAAATGATGTTATATATTATAATATCACATCATAAGTTATAACTATGGTTACAAAAGTGGACCTTTCCTGTGAAAGGGGAGTCGAACAGGGGGGGGGGGTTCGAACCCACCCTGGCTACGGGCCTGCTATCAGAATAAGATGAAGATAAAAATAGTGATATGGCTTCACCAGTACTAAAGGCACCTATGAAAACCACTACAACTACAAATTTGGAAGTACAATACGGATAAAGACTCAAAATAGAATTTAAATAAAATAAAATAACCATGATCTATTTTTACAAAAACCAAATTTGTAAATAGATCATGGTTATTTTATTTTATTTAAATTCTATTTTGAGTCTTTATCTGTATTGTACTTCCAAATTTGTAGTTGTAGTGGTTTTCATAGGTGCCTTTAGTACTGGTGAAGCCATATCACTATTTTTATCTTCATCTTATTCTGATAGCAGGCCCGTAGCCAGGGTGGGTTCGAACCCCCCCCCCCCTGTTCGACTCCCCTTTCACAGGAAAGGTCCACTTTTGTAACCATAGTTATAACTTATGATGTGATATTATAATATATAACATCATTTAGTAAATAAACACGCATTATTTTTGCATTTTCTTTTGAAACTTCACAAACTTCTCTAAACTACTCTAAATCCCCTCCGCAGTGACTAGGTCGTTGCACCAAAAAGTCTGCCTTTCTACAATTTCACCCCCTTCAGCTTGGGAAGTCCTGGCTACGGACTGGATAGTTCTTTAAATTGGCAAGACATCTGTAATTGTTTGAAAAATTTTCTGTGATAATTGTTGTATCCAAATTAGATTTTTATTTTGTATCATATTTGAATGAGACTGACTAATAAAACAATACAATTTATTTTACATTCGCTCATTGATGGTCTGTTTTGAGAAACAATTTTTAGTATTGTACCTTTTTTATTTTAGGGGGTGCCTTTTTTTCTTTGGACTCCCCCTTACTGAAATGCCTAGATCCGCCTTTGTGGAGGTGATTCTCTCGGGCATGGAGATTAATTCTGGATCGAGAAAGGTAAGTAGTACCTCTAACCAAACCTAGGCCTAGATGACGTCCCACTCGGACTGAGTTTCCGATTTGAGTTTCCGACGGTTAAATAGGAATTAACCCTATAAGAAATATGAACAAGTAAACGTTCGCTTGCAACGTCTGATCCCAGCCACGGAAGCAGTAATCATTCCATGGGAAATCACAGAAGTATACCCTACGGGCCTCCCAATCAGCAGCGCGAAAGTGCCAAAGGCGTTTCCTCTTGGGAGAATCAAAAGGCCGAATTGGAGCGATTGGACAAGAAACAGATATAAGGTTGTGGTTGGAGTAGCCCAACGGAGAAAAAAGTTCGTCAGAGTAAGAAGGATGAGAGGTGAGAAATAAATCCAGAGTGTTAGACCTATCTCCAAGGCGATAGGGGGTATATACGTCCCGTAAGTCTGGAACCATAGGGCAAAATGATAAAAACGGCAATAAAAACGCCGTGGATCCCGTTTCCCTGAACTTTGCTACAAGTTTGCCGACACAGCTGTGTGCTCTCGGCGCGGGGTCCGGATACAATCTGTTAAATTCCTCAGCGACCTCTCTCTGACTCCGAGTTCCTACGAGCAGAATTACCTGGATGCGTTCTTCCTTACTCAAAGACATCATGGGTACTTGCATAAACGGAAAAACATGAATTACTTATTTTGCCCTATGGTTCCAGACTTACCGGACACCCTGTAGTATGGTGCTGTACAATCTGCTCTAGGTCATTCAGCATAGAAAAGTTGCAAGCTGATTCACCAGAAATGTAGTGAAATGAGAGGAAAGCCAAAGGTGGTGGTGAACAGTGAACTCCTCTAAAATGGAGATTTCAGCAAAAGGAGAGTGGGATAGAATGTATTCCACTTTGGAAGTGAAGTAGTGAAAGAATTTTGGATAGTCAGTAGAATTAGGGGAAAGGTCGACAGCGCAGATGTATTTAGTTCGAGATTGGTATGTAAGCCGCAGCCAGAGGGTACATAATTCAGAGAATTCGAGTTCGGGAATACAAGAACGAGTTAGGGCATTACATACATATACGCAATATCCACCTTTGGAGTGAAATTGAGTGTAGAGAAAGTGAGAGGTTACAGAAAAGGGGTTGCTGTCAATCGTCCCAGACACCTGAGTTTCAGTGAAGAGAAGATGTGGTTTAGAGAAGGAGAGGTGGTGTTCAACGTATTGAAAATTTGAGGAAAGGCCACGAATGTTGCAGAAGTTTACGAAACTGAATCAGGCAGAGGCCGAGAACATCTCGAATGGGCGGCAGGAGATCCAGCCCAGCTACTCGGGTCTGCGTGGTATCGGCAGCAGGGGAGCCAGAAGGGGAAATATTTATTGCCCCCTCCCCAGGGGTCTCCGGGGATCTTGAAGTTGTTACCATTTTTTTCTTTTAAATTTTGAAAAGATTATGTAGTTTGTAAGATGTGTGTATATGTAGTGAAGAATAGGGAGAGAAGTGTGTGTTTGATAGCATGCTGGACTGCTCCCATGGTAGATGAGACACGGAAAAAGATCACCTAAGAAAGACAATGACCGGAGAAATGGGAATTTCAGCACTCCCTATCTTTTATCTAACGCCCCCCCCCCCGGAGTACTTCCCTGGTCGATTGGTGTCTACATTCTCCTCCTCCTTGGCACCTGACAGCATTTCTTCTAACATGTATTAGATTTAAACTAGAGTGAGTGCACAAGAATACGTGAAGAAATCTTGCTTCTGACCAAAATGAACTGACACTATAATATAGAATAAATAGCACATTTCCAACTTACTTTAATTCGTCGATGTTATCTTATAAGGTACTGATTCCAGACATTTCTGGCTGAAGAGACCTCAATATCATCTGTTCTTCTTAGGCGGCACCCCGGAGGATTTTCGTCCCCACTGTTCAACATCCAGTTACCCTACTCACCATACACCACGTACCTTCAAACCCGGCCAATATAGTTTATGTATTGGCGTAATAAATCTCGAATGTTTTGTTGTATTTGAAAGTTTTATATCTTGAGTAACTTTTGAATGATTAATTATTTGTGTCAATTTCATGAAATTTCGCGGTACCCTGTTTGGGAAACTGTGGAAAGGAAAAGGAAATGATTTAGGGATATTTACGCCAAGATAAAAAGCCAGTGAAGAGAGAATTAACCCTTTAATGCCCAGTGTGTGAAATTTTCATCGTTAACTTTGGAAGCAATTTTAGACCTTCCAGTTCCCAATGTGTGAAATTTAACATTTCGTATTTTATTAATTATGAACAATAAAACTTTGTAAAATATATTTTTCAGTTATTTTGGGTCCAATTAAACGATTTTTATATCCCAAATTTTTTTTTTATACTTTTCGACTTAATTTGGGTATGAAAGGGTTAAAACTTAAAATTATCATGACAACTTTTCGAGACAAATAAATTCATAGGCTTTTCTCATCAGATCTGAACACTAAAACAGATGAAACTTTGATTTTCTTTTGTTTATTTTTTTACTATATACAGAGGTACTCAAAAGTCCTTCCCAAAGTATTTGTAGTATTGTTAATTTTGGGGCAGGACATTTGAATCACCCTATAATTATACAGTCATATTGCTTTTTGCATTGGAAAATCCAATTTTTCACCGACTTAGCTGAAGTTTGATTTTTAAAACAAAGCGTCAAAATTGCCATTTCCCTTCCCCTCTTTGAAGACAACATTTCTGCATCCAAAGCACGACTGCCGTTGCGAATGCGTCTCAGGAACTCGTATAGGAGACTATTTTAATTAAAATGGACTAAGGAAAAAAGAACTGTGCACTGTCTGTTGTGTTGGTTTCAGAAAGGAGCCTTACTTGAATTATAAATAGGCAGAGCCGAAATAAATATGTTATTTTTCACTTTCATTTTCAACATTTGAGGGTAAATTTTCTTATCGTCGGAGGCTTGAAAAAAGGGTTATCAAGCTTAAAATGTTAAAATAACATGAAATAAAGCCAAACTTAACGTTTGTCAAGTTAAAACAACAAAATAAAAGAATTTAACGTTTTGACATTTTTTCTTACAGAATAATTTCGGATAATTAAAAAAAGTTTTATGTTTGCTGTAATTTGCCTTTAATGTAAACAGAAAACGGGATACTTAGCGGAATGATGGCAGTAATGGTTCCAATGTATGAGAATGTTTACATATATTTATGTAAACAACCGTTTTCAAAGTACCCTCATTTCATGCTCTGTTTATCAACTCTTATTTCACGGTGTTAAACCCTCTCTTTCTTCTCTCTTTTTAATTAAAATAATGAGTTAATTGTATTCAAACTAATATTATTGGAAAGGAAGCGGCATCAGAATTGAGAGTTGGATTATGTTTTCATACGTACAGAGATTCTAATAGCCTCTGTGACGTTTCAGAAATAACTAAAGTCGGAAGTAGTTTCTTCAGGAACGTTACTGAGGATAGTACATAAGAAAACATAGTATAACGTTAAATTCATTTTACTGCACTTTCACTTTTAATAGTTTGAATACAATGAACTTAATATATATATATATATATATATATATATATATATATATATATATATATATATATATATCCATTTTTTTCTTTTTCTTGTGAGTTTGCAGCATTCATTTATTTCACGTGTTTAATTGTGAAATTCATCCCATTATATATATATATATATATATATATATATATATTATGCAGGAAGGAGGGGTCAAGGGCACATACTCGCAAAAAACGCTCCACTCTCATAGAAGAAGAAGAGAGCCAAACTCAAGATCCAAAGTTTTCGAGATCCCTGGACATTCTGTGTTTGAAAGGTTGGAGATCACAGACAGGGGAAAAGATGGATTGAGGAAGGTTGTTCCAGAGTTGGCCGGTTGAGTAGATGAAAGATTGAGAATACCGATTAACCCTTGCGTTAGAGAACTGGACAGAAAATGAATGGGAATGTGTTGAAGGTCTGGTAATGCATGCTCTCCTAAAAGGAGGAGGATGCAGTTAGAGAGTTCAAAAGAGCAGTGTAAAGAGAGCGACAGTAAAGAGAGAGTGAGCCAACATTGCGGCGAAGAAAGAGACTGAAGACAGTCAGTAAGAGGCGGGGAATTGTTGAGATGAAAAGCCTTTGATTCCACCTAGTCAAGTAGAGCTATGTGAGTTAAGCTTCCCAACACATGAGAAGTGCACTCCATACAGAGGCGGACAAGATCCCTGTACAGAGACAGAAACTGAGTGAGGATGAAGAAACTGCAGAGCCATGTGTACAGTTCCGGCGCCAGCCTATTTGGCGCCCTTAGCAGGACTGCAGCTGGCGCCCCCACCCGCCTCCCACTTCACGATTAGGTTTGCCCACAAAGTAATCAAGGTACCATATTGAAGAAACTATTTGCCTTACACTGATCTATTTTAATTTGCTAATACATACATTTATTATAAAATTATAAAATCATTTCACAGTTCAAGAAAGTGTCATGACCAATCAAAACAGCGAGTAAAGCGAGGCATATGTAGTAACAAATCAGAACGCTCAAAAGTGCTAAAATATGCGTGCAAAAAGGACATATCTACTGTTTTTCCAAGCAAGAAGGGCATATGTCACATAAAAACAGTTATTCGCTTATTGACGACTCCCGGAACTCATATTAAGCCGTAAATAAGCCGAGTCGCTTATTGACGACTCCCGTCTGTGCGCGCAACATTTTTAAATCGCTTATTTACGACTCCCGTCCCTAAAGGGTTAAAGGTCGTGATAGTGAAAGTTCTATAATGACCCATTAAGATGAATAAGTTAATTATGTAAATATCAGTCAAGCTAAACTGGTGTACATACGTCGTACAACCTTTCATCATTTGTCTATGCTTCTCATTCCTTCATTATTTTTTTCATGTTGTTCTTACATAATACTATCAGACGTGCACAGGGCGGGAGGCGCTGGCGCCCCCCAGATCTTTGGCGCCCTTAGCATTTACTAACCTCGCCTAATGGAAGCGGCGGCCCTGCATGTATATATATATATATATATATATATATATATATATATATACACGCACACGAGGTTTGTTCAAAACGTTATAATGTTATAATGTTATAATGTTTCAGACCAACAAAGACCCTAGGATCTACTCATGGCTGGTCTACCTAACTGTGTTCGTAATTGTGTATTTTGCATGTCCTCCGTGGTGGCGGAGAGGACCTACAACTTTACGTGGATTTCGAACCACAAGGCCTTAATTTTACTACCTTAAATTATACCCAATCTATCAACATATGCGTCTAATCGATTTTTAAACATGTTTATAGACGTGCTACTAATTACTTCTACCGGCAAACTATTCCAGCTATTTACTATTCTATGCGTAAAAAAGTTTTTGCCAACTGCTGTCTCGAACCTTCTACTTGTCAACTTACACCCGTTATTTCTAGTCCTATTATATTGAGATATTTCGAAAAAGCTATCTCTATCTACGTTATCGAACCCATTCATAATTTTAAAAAACTGGATTAGATCACCCCTTAGCCTCCTAGTCTCGAGTGTAGTCAATTTTAACTCCTTAAGCCTATCCTCGTACGATTTTGACCAAAGCGACGGAATCATCTTAGTTGCTCGTCTTTGAACTCTTTCGATTTTGTCTATATCTTTTCGCATATACGGATTCCAAAATTGGATCGGGTACTCCAAATGGGACCTGACTAATGATTTATAAAGAGGAACAATAATATCACGCGATTTGTATTCAAAATTCCGAGCTATAAAACCTAGCACTTTGTTCATTTTATTGACCGCTGCTGTACTTTGTTTCGCCACTTTTAAATCACCAGTGACTATAACTCCTAAATCTTTTTCCTGCTCTACGTTTGCTAACTCCTTCCCTGACATACTATACGCAAAATTACCGTTACGTGAACCTATATGTAAAATTTTGCACTTATCGACGTTAAATCTCATTTGCCATGTGGCTGACCAATCAACGATTTTATTCAGATCTTCCTGGATTTTACTTCTATCTTCGTCATTAATCGCCCTACCACCCAACTTCGTGTCGTCCGAAAACTTTGAGACGGTACTGACTAGGGCGACATCTAAATCGTTAATATATATAAGAAAAAGCAAGGGGCCCAATACAGAACCCTGAGGAATACCGCTCGCTACATTAGCCCAACACGACTCCGCTCCATCAACGACTACCCTCTGTTTCCTACCTCGCAACCACTCTTCTATCCAATTTATTACTACACCCTGATTCCATGAGCCTTAGTTTTTTTCAGTGAGTCTTTTGTGCGGTACGGTGTCAAACGCTTTTTGAAAATCTAAATACACTACATCAACCGCCCGATGACTATCATAAACTTCAACCACGCTTTGACAAAATTCTAAAAGATTAGTTAAGCAAGATTTGTTTCGCCTAAAACCGTGCTGCGTATTTCTAACCAAGTTATACAATTCTAAGTGTTCGACTATACGATCCCTAATTATTGATTCCAGTAGCTTACCTACAAAAGACGTTAAACTGATTGGCCTATAATTTCCCGCCGCACCTTTATTGCCTTTCTTAAAGATAGGTGTTACATTTGCTAACTTGAAATTATCTGGTACGCACCCCTCAGAAATAGATACATTAAAAATCTTTGTTAGCGGCACAACAATGCTTTCTTTTAATTCTTTTAGTTGTATGAGATATATGGAATCCGGCCCCGGTGATTTACGCATTTTCATTTTATCAATATAGCGCATTACCTCCCTTTCACTAACCACAATATTATCCAAAGTATTACCATTATCAAAAGGTATTACGTCTATGACCGTAGGGATATTCGTTACATCTTCTATAGTAAAAACTAACGTAAAAATTTCGTTTAGCAAGGTAGCCATTTGCTTGTTTTCAGAAACTAGCTCTCCGTTAAAATTTTTCAACGGCCCCAAGACACTTTTTACTGGATTCCTATTTTTGACGTATTGAAAGAATCGCTTCGGGTTTTCCTTGCCGTCACGAGCTATGGAGATTTCAAATTCGCGCTTAGACTTTTTTATTATACTTTTCGCTTCACACCTTAGAGATATGCAGTTGTTTCGTAACCACAAATTGTCTTTATCGCACTTATGTAGCCTATAAGCCCTATCTCTACTCTTTATAATATCTCCTACTCTAGAAGTAAACCACAAGGCTTGTTGTTTACTTTCGCACGATTAATCTTGTACGGTACACATTCTTCATTTATAGTCCTAAATACTGTTTCAAACGATTCCCACATTAGTTTTGCGTTGGAGATCCCCATTACGCTTTCCCAATTGACGTGTGACAATTCATTTCGAAATTTACAAAAGTCTGCATGCTGGAAGTTAGGAATTTTAGTTGAGTTAGTTGGTTTCGAGTGACTTACTGAGAGGACAAACTCTACCATATTGTGATCGCTATTGCTTAACGGTTTTATTACTTGAAGATCCGTGATTAGCCTATCATCCGTAGTTATTACTAAATCTAAAATACTGTCCAACCTCGTAGGTTCCCCAACCTTTTGAATAAGAAAGCTATCCTCGAGAAAATTAACTAAACGATTGCCTTCCGCGTCACCTTGCATTGTATCGTAATTCACGTTGGCGCAATTAAAGTCACCCATAACTAAGCCTGCTCCCTACCTATTATTCTCTTTAGTTCACGATATAACGCTTCGTCCGTATCAACTGTTTGATTAGGGGGCCTATATATAACCGCAACAACAAGTTTGAATCGTTCAATTTAAATTCTGCTATAGTCGAATCTATCGGTTCTAGAATTGTGTGCTTTACTTCTATAACGTTCGCAATATTATCTTTGATATACAACATAACACCGCCTCCTCGCCTACCTATTCTGGACTAATGCAATTATAGACAGAATATGGTACTTACGGGGTTTGGGGCTTAATATCCCTCAAATTACGCTCGTTCTAAAGCCACATACTTTGCCCAACGATCCTGCCACTGATGAAAACATTTTTCGAAAGCACTTTTCGGAATGGCCAAAAGCTGCTTCGTCGAATTTCTTTTAATGGTCTCAACATTATCGAATCGGTGTCCTTTGTTTGTTTGTTTGAACTTCGGAAACAAAAAAGTCGCATGGAGCCGAATCCAGCGAATATAGAGGCTGCTGTGCTTGGTGGCAGCGTTTTTGGTTAAAAATTGCTGGACAAGTTGCGACGAGTGAGATGGCACATTATCGTGATGAAGCAGCCAGTCTCTGGACTCCTACTTCTGCTGCCGTTTCCTCCGAACTGCTTCACGAAGACGTCTCAAAACTTGAATGTAAAATTCCTTGTTGATTATTTAGCCCTGTGGAGCATATTCATGGTGCACAACACCACATTAAAAAAGAAAAAAAACAAGAAATCGCAGCGAAACAAAACACGTTTAACTTTATTGGCTCACCACAGTGGACTGACGCTACAAAATGAAGTGCAACCCTATCAGTCAACTTGTCTCGATATGCAGAGCCTTTTCTAGCACAGTCACAACTCCAAGCGTGACCTTATTTTTAAAATAAACACCCTGTTCGGATACTTTTTGAACAGACCTCGTATATATACACAAAAGAATACAAAGGACACCAAAAAACAATACACTGGCTGGTCCCTACGAAGCTGTCTGTTTAAAGAAGGTTAAAAGATGGATGAAAATTTGAAGATAAGTGAAAATTTTAAAGCAAAGCAAAGAAAGGAGGTTGAAAGAAAGGAGGAAAATTTAAAGATAAGTAAAAATTTTAAAGCGAAGAGGAGAGAGTCCGATTGAAAATCCTACGATACTTTTGTGCGCCAACAAATGCTTCTAACTGGGGATTTAAGGCAAGATAAGCGTATAGTGTCTTTTTAAAGGACTCGCCTGAATTACTTTGAATTGCTGTATGCTGGCTGAAAACCCATTCCACAAATCAACTATACGATTGAAGAAAAAAATGCTTTGTTTCATCAGAATTAAAATGTTTACCCACTAATTTCAAATCATTACCACGCGTTCTATCTGTATTTCTGAAGGTGAAATATTTTTCGGCGTCGACGTTTCAAAACCTTTAATTATTTTGAACACCTAGATTAAATTTCCTCAAATACGCCTTTTCACGAGTGAAAATAAATTTAACGTTTCTATATGAGCAGCGTATGATTTGTTTCTAAGTCGGGGAATCATCTTCATAGCCCGTCGCTGCACTCTCTCTCCATTCTGTCTATGTCCTGTCGTAAATATAGGGACCAGAAGTGAACGCAGTATTCCAAGTGGGGGCGTGCTAAGGACAGTATAATGCTAGCATTGTTTTCTCCGACTTAAATTTAAATGACCTACCAATAAATCCGAAGACTTTATTTACTTTTCTAACCATTTCGATACATTGCTTATTGTCGGCAACAATAATACCTAAAGCTTTCTCTTCGGTAACACCCGTCAGTGTCTTATCGCGCATAGAATACTTTTCTTTAACATTTTTTCTACCGATATACAACGTTTTACATTTATCTATCTATAAATAAAAAAAACTTTGCGCGGTTTTGAGCGGAGTTGATCGGAGTAACAAATATCTCTTTCGCTCAGTCGCCTGTTATGATTGGCTGACTCGTGTAAAGTGGGTGGAGCTAATGTCTCTCGCTCAGTCACCCGTTAGGGTCGGATCTATCAAGATGAATGGCGTTAAAGATCACGAAGTGATCACAAGCCCTACCCATAGAGTAGGGAGCCGAAGGCGCGGCTTGTCTATATTAGAATTCATTTGCCAAATTTCTGCCCATTCGAGGAACTTATTAATATCTTCTTGAATCTGCAAACGTTCGTCCCCCTGGTTTGGTATCATCCGCAAATTTTGAAATTATACTATTAATTCTTATGTCGATGTCACTGATATAAATAATAAAAAGATCTGGTCCCATAACTGATCCTTGAGGCACCCCGCTAGTTACACTTCTCCAGTTAGACACTTTTGCCATTAATGACCACTCTTTATTTACGTCCGATAAGTCAATTTTCAATTCATTTGAGAGCATTACCATAAATTCCGTGCGACTGAAGTTTAGTTAATATATATACACATATATATATATATATATATACCGTCATATGACCTTAGATGTTGCGAAGGAGGTTAAACCCCCAATTAAAAAAAAAAAAATATATATATATATAAATTAACTAAAAACGAATATGGATCTGGATATTCTTTAAACTGGGATAACAAGGAGCATTACGTAGAGAAGGCTAGTCAGTACATTGACCTCTTGGCAATTCTGCTACAAACTGCTCGTACCCTGCAATGGGCGTATGGGCGGAATGATCGGAATGATGGTCTATATGAAAAATTTAATTGTCTTTGTAAATAGGAACATACATCGATTGTAAGTTCAGACTTCTTAAAGTAAGAATTGAAACACATAGAAGAGTTAGCTATAGGACAGGTACACCTCTTAATAACTTGGAAATATCTGTTCCACGTTGCCACGCAAATAGATGTAATTATGGATTAGAATATAAAGATTTCAAAATGTTTTCTTCAGCTAATAATAAACAAACCCTTTCAATCCTAAAATCAATGATTATGAAGAAAAAGAAACCAAACTTAAATAATGATAAAACTTCTATTCCTTTATATATTATTTGAAAAAAAAAAACCCGAACTACTGTAAATATTGGAAAGTAATGTTTTGTTAACTTTTAAAGCTTCACTATTTTATATACTATTTATCAGTTTCTAATACGAATTGTAACTCAATTTATATAGTGATTTTAGTCTTGAGAATGCGCCAAGATCAGAAACGTCGACTCTTAAATAAATGTTTTCGGATGAAATAATGCAAGCTTTATGGATCGTATTGTTTCCTTAAACTATTAAAAATACATCTACAATTCCTTCCATTTCCTGTTTTAATAAAAAAAAATGACTCACGATGTTTCAACCATTTTCCCAAACAAAGGGGGGTTAATGGGGGGGGGTAATGGGGGGTATGCAACAAGGGGTGGGGTTAGCCCTTCATGTTGCATAAAGGGGGGTGAGAGGGTTTTGGGGGGGAGGGAGAATGACCTCCCCCTAAATGGGTAACCCTAACGTGCCTTCGCCGTAGTCGAGTTTGCGAAGCACAAGCCCCGCCCGTAGGGCAGGGAGCCGAAGGCTCTGTTTATTTAAAATTATTTAAAATTAAATTAAAGTTCATTTGGAATGACCCGATTAACAGCTTATTATATATATATATATATATATATATATATATATATATATATATATATTAGTGGTGGACCGGATATCCGCATCCGCATCCGCACTTCTAACTGCGGATGTTATGCGGATATTACCTCTAATAAATTATGCAATTTACAATTAAATTAGCTTATAAAGTAGCTTATAAGGCCCAGTCATGCACATTTCATGTAAAGTATTAATTATTAATGAACAAACAAATATATAAACCTCAAAATATAAATACCTGGTAACACAGAAAATTGAATGAAATTTGTTTCATTCAATTTTCTGTGGCTGAAACTCTTCAGAAAGTTATTATTTTTATTATAATGAAAACATTAATATTAATTTTAATTCTTATGCATTGCCTGCCATAATAGTAATATCACGAAATTTGAAAAATTATGTCCTATATTCATAATTCTATATTATATTGATAGATTAACTAAACATCCCCATCCGCATCCGCAGATGTTGAAAAACTGACATCCGATCCACAACTAATATATATATATATATATATATATATATATATATATATATATATATATATATATATATATATATTATATATATATATATATAGAGAGAGAGAGTTACAAGGACAAGAAGAAGACTCGGGGGGGTTCCTGTTATGAAAGTTGTTAATTTTTAACTATTCTTTCCCCACCCAACGCTCCCTCCCTACCAGAGGCAGGTACCGAAATAGGGTGAAGAAAATACCTTGACCCTGGCAAAGTAGCCAAGGAGATTTTACAGGAAAGAGGAGAATATATAAGCTACCTCTACAATTACGCTGCGCACGCATAGAAATTGTGCAGTAGATAGCACCGTTGTATAAACTAACCAATAATACTGTATATGTGTTCTGATCTTATATCAACAACTTGGTATTGTCACAAAAACCTCGAACATCTGGTTTTGATTTTATACAAAATGTTTACAGCTCTATTTACCGAGGTATCGGTAAATAAGATCCCATGACCTACTTCAGGCTATTCCCAGAGGGATTAAGAGAAAGGTAATGTTTAAATTCTCCATGTCTACACCCATGTACGCGCAAAACCATCATGCCGACATAGTGATGAAATGCTTCTGCAGGAAAGGTGTGGAAACAGGGATTAAAGATTTTCTACACCGTGTCCTCACCCGTCACGTGCATCCAGCCACTCAAGAGAAAGAAGAAAACAGAAATCGTGACGACAGAAACGCAACTCTCCCTCACTTAATCCATGTCACACATTTTTCTTTTGGTTTGTTATGAAATTGTTTCTACAAAATATTTTTCTACCCAACTCTTAGACATATTAACAAGGCAGGCAAATGTGTGAGCGTGTTTTTTGTAATTGGATATCTATCATGTGTATGTGTCTACCACTTCTTTGAATGTCGTCGAGTTTCAACTTGGGTCTCCCGTTGTGAAAGGTGTTCATGCAGCAAGTGAAATATTGAGTCGTTCATACTTCGCGGTGTTGTGCCACCACTAGAGTAGAGAAAATCTTTTCCGGCGATAACTATCAGTGGGAGGTCCTTGTATCTACCCCGTGTACTTGTCCCTTCTGGAGAATGAAAGTGTTTCGTTGTTTCTACAGTGAATTCAAGTCTCTCCCACTTAGAGGTGTTTATGAGGCAAGTGATAAAAAAAATGAGTTGTTCAATTATTGATTATGCTATGTGGGGACACAATCAAGCAGAGACGTCTCTCTAAAGTGGATAGAGAATTAAGTGTAGGAGAAAAGTTTAAACAAACTCCGTCACGGTTATGGTATGTCTGACTACTTTCAAAATATTTATTTAGTTGATTCTTGAATTATATTATATGTGAGGACCGTCTTAAACCCTGAGTTTATTCAGAACTTTGTCCAGGATATTTTTAAACATTTTATAGAAGAAATTACCACAGAGGGAGGTACTAAATGTGTTAAGTTCCAATTTAAAACCATTATTTCGGATCACTTGAAACCTTATAAGGCTAACTAACGAAAATATCACGACTTAACCTAACCGCTTGTCAAGGGCGTACAGTTGACCTAACGATTGATTAGGTTAAGTCGTGATATTTTCGTTAGCCTTATAAGGCTAACTAACGAAGGCTGTGGGCCCTGATCTTCAGATGATCCTTATTTCTTATTGATATGGTATTAAATGGAAATAATTTTCTGTAGTTTACCCTGTCTAAGAGAGAGAGAGAGAGAGAGAGAGAGAGAGAGAGAAGGAGAGAGAGGAGAGAGAGAGAGAGAAGAGAGAGAGAGAGAGAGAGAGACCCCAAGTCTAATTAGATTTCTCGATCAAATGTCGGCCATAATTGACACAAACGATATGAAATTACAACCTTAACTGACATTCGATTGATCCGTTGTGTAGCACGATGCAACACTAACTAAATAACAGTGTTATAAAACATAATGAAAAGATTAGTATGTTTAAAAGCTTCTCTCTCTCTCTCTCTCTCTCTCTCTCTCTCTCTCTCTCTCTCTCTCTCTCTCTCTTATCACGAATATATGGGTCGTACGGCATTCATCATATTTCGGACAAACATATTTAGTTACGTTGTTGTTGTTATTGTTTAGCTGATCAGCCCATCCTGATCGAGCAAGCCGGCGCCGGCACGAAGGTAACCGATCGTCCTCTCCGGAGTGGACCAGAGGTACAGCGCACTAGTGATGTTGTGTTGTGTTCGTTGTTGTGCTAGAGCGGTACAGTCCGTCATAATATGTTCAATTGTTTGTGGTGTGTCCTGGCACAGGTGGCAGGTGTCGTCTGTGGAGTTGTTTAGTCTGTGTTTATATGTCCGTAAGTTGGGGTGATGTCCACATCGGAATCGTGCTAAGTTAACTTGATCCGATCTGCTCAGGCTGATCTCTCACCTGTTAATGGATGGCGGCTTCGCACTTAGGACCGCATTCGGACCGAGTCGTGTCAGTGCTTTGTGTGTGTGTGTGTGTGTGTGTGTGTGTGTGTGATGTCTGTGGGGCATGGTATGGAATGGAGTATTTGGTTATAATGTCTCTCTAGTGTTACCTTAATGGGCGAGGTGTCGGTGCATGATTGTACAATGTACATGTAGTGACAAGGGTGTTGTGGGTTAGTTGTCGCTGCTGCCATGAATTGTGTTCCCCTCATGTCTAAATATTCCCTAACTTTCAGTATTTTTGTTTCTGTGTGCACGTGTTCTATTGGTGTTGTTTGAGTGCATCCTGTAATGATACGAAGTGCGTTGTTTTGTATTGTCTGTAAGGTGTTCATGTGTGTGTTTGAAAATGGGTGCCCAGCATGGGCTAGCATAGTCCATAACTGAACGAATATATTGTTTGTATATGAATGGTGTTGTTTCCTGCTGGTGTCCAAAGTTTGTGCCTGTTAGTACCCTAAGCGTGTTAAGTCTTGACATACATTTGTTTTTAATGTCCTGAATGTGGTTTGCAAAAGATAATGATGTGTTGTATGTGACCCCAAGTATTTTGGTCCTGTGAGTGTGTGGAATGTTGGTGTTGTTTAGTGTAAGCTGTGGAGTTACCTGGTGTTCTTTTGTGCTGCTTGTAAGCAAGGTGATGGTTGATTTTGTGGGCGCTACTTTGAGTCTATTGTGTGTGAGCCAGTCTTGTATACTGTTTATGTATGTTTGTAGGTTATTGTAGCGGTGTCGATGTTGTTGTGGGTGAATGTTAGAGTGATGTCATCTGCATATGATGATAAGGTAAGTTTGTTATCTATGGGTGTTGGAATGTCATGCATGTATACGTTGAACAGTGTTGGTGAGAGAACAGAGTCTTGAGGGACCCCGTTCGGAAAAAGTTTGTTTTTGGATGACTTGCCATTAAATGTGATATGTGAGTATCTTCCTGAAAGATAGTTGCTGAGCCACCTTTTGGTGTTATTGTGCATGTTTGTGTTGAGTATTTTGTTTATGAGAGGGAAGCGTGGGATAGCATCAAATGCTTTACTAATGTCTATTGTTGCTAATAGTGTACGTTGAGCTGGTCGTCTGGAGTTGATGCATCATCCATGATGTGCTGCGTGAGGTTAGTGAGTAATGTCGTGGTTGAGTGGTGAGGTCTGAATCCATGTTGAGTAGGCGATGGTGGTATTTGTGGGTTGGTGATATGTAAGAGTAGTCTTTCTGTTACTTTGGAAGGTGTGCATAGTAAAGTCATGGGTCTATCGGAAGCTGGTTCTGTTGGAGTTTTGTTTGGTTTGAGTAGTGTAATAATTTTACCTTGTTTTCATATGTCAGGAATAATACAGTGTTGGTATGAATATGTGCTGATATTTGTGAGAGCTAGTATTCCCTGTGGACCCAAGTGTTTAAGGTGTATGTTAGATATGTTGTCTGGTCCAGTAGCCTTCGAATTCTTAATGTTTTTGATGATCTTGGTGGTCTGGTCTGTATTGAGTAATGGTTGTGTCGAGTCTGTAGGTTTTCTTGTGTCTGGCTGTTTGTCTGTCTGCGTGTTTCTGGTTGTTGTCTCTGTTTAAGTGACTTATCTTTGCGTAGTGATTAACTAGAATGTTAGCTTGTTGTGTGTATGTTGGGATATTATTTTGGCTGCGACAGATAGCCGCGTGTGAGGTGTGAATGCCGCTGTTAGAGTGGGTAATGCTGTTTATAGTCTTGTATAGCCTGGATGTATCTGTGGAGTGGTTTAGTGTTGTTATGAATTCCCTAAATGTTTCTGTTTGTTTTTCTATGAGTTTGTTGTTTATTTCTGTGTTGAGCTGTTGTATCTGCTGTTTTATGGCTTCTGTGTGTGGTGTTTGTATGTTATGTTTGAGGTTGTTACGTTGCCTTATGAGGTGGGCTATTTCTCTAGTGTAATTTGGGTTGTATTTCCTAATGTTTCCTAATTTAGTTACGCTTCTGTGCTTCTGTGTGCAATGCGGAATATGAATCAATCCTGAGAAACCCTCTTTTCGCTTTCTTTTCATTTAAAATAATCAAAATCCAATGATCCAAACATCCAGACATAGACTGTCCCAAGCCAATCTGATAAGTGAGTAGAGGGTGCAGTAACGAGTCCGCTGCACATAAAATAAAGCGGGCTTATTTTTTTCTATTTGGTGGCGTTACTGCTGTCTGACTGTCCTCTGGTGGATGAAGGTCGTAAAACGGAACAACTAACCAACCAGTATCGTTCGAAACATTGATCGGCCGACAATATTTGTGTATTTAGGAAGAGAATTTATTGTAAGAAATTTTAACTCTTTCATTTCAAATCAAAATCAGAATTGAATCAATATGCATATATATATATATATATATATATATATATATATATATATATACAGGGTGTCTCAGAAGTCTCGTACCATAGGCTTTATTCAGATTTACGAGGTTTACGAGTCGAAATGGTTTATAAGTGAAGTTTAATTACAATATATCTTCGATAATGTTCGAATAATAAAATTAATAGTATGTACAATTAATCAAAAAGCTATCTTAAAATAATTAAATTGAATGAAGCAACATTAGGCAATGGTGTCTCAGAAGGCGCGCACCATTGGCCAATGTAGCTTCATCAATTTAATTATTTTAAGATAGCTTTTTGATTAACTGTACATACTATTAATTTTATTATTCGAACATTATCGAAGATATATTGTAATTAAACATTACTTATAAACCATTTCGACTCGTAAACCTCGTAAATCTGAATAAAGCCTATGGTGCGCGGCTTCTGAGACACCCTGTATATACCTTTCAACCTTTCAAATGTTCCGCGCAATGATTCCTCATTTCACGAAGGTCAAGCTTGTCGCCCCTCCTCTCTCTCTCTCTCTCTCTCTCTCTCTCTCTCTCTCTCTCTCTCTATATATATATATATATATATATATATATATATATAATATATATATATATATATATTGACAGCTATAACATACGCCGAGCCGACAGAACAGTAAGGCGTAAAGGAGATTGTGCTATTTACACACGTGAAAGACATATGGCAGAAATGACTATAAGTACTTCAAACAGTTACGTAGAATGTGTAGCAGCAAAAGTTGAAAAATTAAATATGGTACTAATTGTAACGTACAGACCCTCGAACACACCAACTTCAAAATTCTCAGATTCCATTACAGAGGTTCAACCCCAAATATTTTTCTCTGTGGTGATTTTAATTTTCTTTTCATGAAATATAAAAGGACAGGAAAAAATATATGTATACACCAAGACAAGGGAGGTACACGAGAAGACCAGGAGCAGGCAAAAATGCTCCTAGCTCTAGCCGATGAATTTATGTCAACACAAGAAATAACAGAAAACACAAGAAAAAACAACTGCCGAGCTCTGGTATTCGCAAACAACAGCAACCTAATTGATTACATAGAAATATCCCCAACTATAATATCTGATCACATCACTATTGAAATAGCAACCACTATAAAAGCAACAGGAAAGGAAAGAATATGCACTATAGAAAGAAGCAAACTCGAAATTTTTAATTTTCACTCCAAAGCTATAAACTGGGAGGGTGTTGCATCCAGCATGGAAGCAATAGATTGAAAAACCATCTTCAAGTCCAAGACAACGGAAGAGATGCTAATGACCTTAGAGGAGAAGACACTGGAAATTGTGGAAAGACATTTCCCAAAAATACAACAAAGAGGAAAGAGAAGTAAGCTCGAGAGACAAAAGAGGTCAATGTTCCGAAAGAGACAAAGAGTGACTGCAAAATTAAGAAACTGCAAAGACAACAACATCAGAAAAATATTAAATGATAAACTGCAGAGTATAGATTGCGTCATACAGGACCTAATTGAGAAGCATACAGAAAAAAAAGAAGACGGCGCTATAGAAGCGTAAAGGTTAACTCAAAGTACTTCTATAATTTTGCAAAACGGAAGTCGCAAAATCACGCGACTATCGGCTCTTTGAAAAATGAAGACAGTGCTTTATCTGATAATCTAACAGACGTATCTGAAATATTAAGGGATCAGTACAAAACATCTTTCAGTATCCCAAAAACTGACAAACTGATATGCGATAGAAACGCGTTCTTTGAAGAAGAACTACAAGGGGAAAGTACAATATAACGGACTTCGACTTTACAACAGATGATATTACACAAGCTAGAGGGGAAACTAAAAGCACACTCGGCGGCAGGACCGGACAAATGGAATGCCACACTGATCAAAAACTGCAAGAAGGCAATCGCTGAGCAACTATATTAGATATAATGTTATGTTATAATGTTTCAGACCAACAAAGACGCTAGGATCTACTCATGGCTGGTCTACCTAACTGTGTTCGTAATTGTGTATTGTGTATGTCCTCCGTGGTGGCGGAGGGGATCTACAATTTTACGTGGGTTCCAAACCACAAGAACATAAGAAATTTATGTAAAAACTGCCTGTACATTGGCAACGACCAATTTTTATAAAACTAAATAATTATCAATTTAAAACTAATTAATTATCGATTTAAAACTAAAGATAGAATCTCTGGATCCAGAGGATTAAGTCATAATAGACTACTATCCACAAATATGTTACACTCTATATCTATTTATAACCGACATGCAAATATATCAGATCCAAAGAATCCAGTCAATTTCATTACGGTATCCACCAATACTAGTACCTTGCCAACCAAAAATAAGTCACGGTTCATATCGATTGCGGACCAAGTCAAAATTTACAACCATATACATTACAATATATATACTTAGGAGGAAAAGTGTAGGTGTGGCTGTAAAGACTGTACAGTAATGTAGACATGTGTGTGTGCACCCATTTTGGGTCTCCCATATGCGTGGGCCGACAGTTGAACGCAAGACAATTGAGCACCGACAATTGAGCACACCGACAATTGAACGCAACGACAATTGAACTCAACGACAATTGGTCAAAAGGTGAAATAAATAACCGTTATAAATCACTACATTAGATTTTATTAAAATTTTATTAAAATAAGTAAAACAAGAATTCTCTACTTTTGAAGGTCTATATGATAAGCTATAGCACGGAGATAATTGAAGCAATGTCTGTTTCTGTAGTCCTTAACAATGTCAATAATGGCTTTATTTGTTCGAATATGTTTGCTGTGTTTTGATTTATCCTTTTGTCCAGAATCTAGTCTCACAATTTTATTTTGTGTGTGACTTTGCTCAAGTCTCAGGATATCTATAAGCTTATAAATTGTTGGATGGGAATGGCCGAATGACATTTGCATCGCTCGATGCCAACCTTCAACTGAATTGTTTGTTCGAGGGTGCTCACACTGGACACGATCGTAAACACTCCACACTGTTGGCTGGAACAGAGGATTTCTCCTGCCTCTCCTAAATGGTCTACCAATCCACGTGTCCTCGAAGTAAATCAACAAATCTTCAAGCTCTTCAGGCATTATGTCTTGTAATGATTCGAATACATCAATGATGTCACTTGCAGGAACAAAGGCCAAAGCAACCAACATTCTGGAGAAACTACGTATCTCTTCGTTGGTACCATACAGTTGTACCAAAGATAGAGCTTGAATCTTCCGCCAAACAGCCTGGCCTAAATGAAACAGACATCCTACCACATGCGCATTACTGAAAACTGAACACACAGCATTATGAAAGGCCTTTTCGTAGTCACACAGTATGGTGTTGGGTGCGATTGCTTCGTTAGGTTAGGTTAGGTTAACCTAACCTAACGGGATACAGTAGTGGCATTCAGGTTCGATTTTGGAGTTTTGTGGCAAGTGGTCTAATCTTAGTATTCTTGTCTGAATATGCCTTTGGGAAGCAAGAGAGCTTTTCAGGCAAAATCTTCGAGATTTATTTTTTATCTCAATTGTTGCTGCGCTTAATTGTCGTTGCGCTCAATTGTCGTTGCGCTCAATTGTCTTGCTCTCAATTGTTGGCGCAGGTTCCATTTCAAGGTGTTTGTGGGGCAAGTGAAGATCATGAGTTTTTCAATACCTCACAGTACTATGGGGGGCACCGCTCGGCAGAGGAATCTCTTTAAATGGGGTGTGTAAGGCCAGAGAGTATCCCCTAACCCAAGATGCTGCCTCCCTATATCCCCCAACACTTGTGTTGAGCTGTGGGATCTATCACCACAAAGCCTTAATTTTACTACCTTAAACTATACCCAATCTATCAACATATGCGTCTAGTCGATTTTTAAACATGTTTATAGACGTGCTACTAATTACTTCTACCGGCAAACTATTCCAGCTATTTACTATTCCATGCGTAAAAACGTTTTTCGCAACTGCTGTCTCGAACCTTCTACTTGTCAACTTACACCCTTTATTTCTAGTCCTATTATATAGAGATATTTCGAAAAAGCTATCTCTATCTACGTTATCGAACCCATTCATAATTTTGAAAACCTGGATTAGATCACCCCTTAGCCTCCTAGTCTCGAGTGTAGTCAATTTTAACTCCTTAAGCCTATCCTCGTACGACTTTGACCTAAGCGACGGAATCATCTTAGTTGCTCGTCTTTGAACTCTTTCGATTTTGTCTATATCTTTGCGCAGATGCGGATTCCAAAATTGGACCGCGTACTCCAAATGGGGTCTAACTAATGATTTATAAAGAGTAACAATAATATCGCGCGATTTGTACTCAAAATTTTGAGCTATAAAACCTAACACTTTGTTCGCCTTATTGACCGCTGCTGTACTTTGTTTCACTACTTTTAAATCACCAACTACTATAACTCCTAAATCTTTTTCCTGCTCTACGCTTGTTAACTCTTTCTCTGACATACTATACGCAAAATTACCGTTACGCGAACGTATATGCAAAATTTTGCACTTATCAACGTTAAATCTCATTTGCCATGTGACTGACCAATCAACGATTTTATTCAGATCTTCCTGGATTTTATCTCTATCTTCGTCATTAATCGCCCTACCACCTAGCTTCGTGTCATCCGCAAACTTTGAAACTGTACTGACTAGGCCGACATCTAAATCGTTAATATATATAAGAAAAAGCAAGGGGCCCAATACAGAACCCTGAGGAACGCCACTCGCTACATTAGCCCAACACGACTCCGCTCCATCAACGAGACGATCACTATACACAAGAGAAATAGCGGGCATCCTGAAGAGAGCGAACATAGTTCCAATATATAAAGGAGGAGATCGATTCGAGACCAAAAACTATAGGCCAGTGTCGCTTACATCTCGTCTCACTAAAATATTTGAAAGAATAGTTAGAGAAAAAAATCTATGACTTTTTGGAAACTCACAAAAAATTAAATGATTATCAACATGGATTTCGGTCAGGCAGATCATGCCTATGACAACTAATGGAACACAACAACGACATTATTGATGCACTTGAAAGTAATGAAAACTATAATGTAATATACACAGACTTTGCCAAAGCGTTCGATAAGCGTGACCATGGAATCATAATACATAAACTGAAATATATGAGAATAACAAGAAAAGTAGGAAAATGGATATATAATTTCCTTAGAGAGCGGCGGCAAGTCGTTACAGCTCAAGGAATATCTTCATCAGAATCAGAGGTCATCAGCTCAGTACTACAAGGAACAATATCAGCTCCATTACTTTTTATAATCATGGTAACTGACATAGATGAGGACGTTACCAGAGACAGCACAGTAATATCCTTTTACGATGACACAAAGATTAGTAGAAAAATAAGAAACCCAGAGGATATAGGATCTCTACAAACAGACATGAACAGAATCTACAAGTGGTCGGAAGACAACACTGTAAAATTTAACACTGAGAAATTTCAACTGTTAAGGTATGGAAAAAGGGAGGACCTAAAATCTATGGAATATTATACGCCAAATGGACAGAAAATTCAGAGAAATTCTAAAGTAAAAGATTTAGGAGTTGTAGTGACTGATGATACGAAATTGAAACATAAAATAAGATAGCAGTAAACAGAGCAAAAAGAATAATTGAACAGATACTGAGAACCTTTAAACAAAGGGACAGGACTATAATGATTCCTCTATTGAAAACACTGATCATACCCAAGTTGGAATACTGCTCGGTCCTAATATCCCCACATAAAAAAGAAGGGATTAGTCAGCTAGAAGGGATTCAGAGAAGCTTCACAGCCAAGATCAATGGGTACAAAGAATTAAATTACTGGGAAAGGTTATGTGAATTAAACCTACTGTATATTCACTGGAAAAAAGAAGAGAGATACACCATTATTTACACTTGGAAAATAATGAAGAAACTAGCCCCTAATCTTACTCTAAACCCTATAACCCCCCAAACAACAGTGGAAAGTAGAAAAGGAAGACTGTGTCGTGTTTCCAAATTAAAGACTAGACAGGGAACACCCTCAACTCTGAAAGAAAATATTTTTGTTGTGAGAGGACCAAGACCATTTAACCAGCTGCCCAAGGAACTAAAGAACACGATTGAGGACGGTGGACATCTTCAAAAGAAGAACAATCCCTGATGAGCAGGGCGTACCTGGCTATGTGAGGTGGAGAGTACAAGAAACCAACTCTCTACTTCAGCAGGCCAACTCGAGAGTAAAGGCGGCAAGCTTGACCTTCGTAAAATAAGGAATCACTGCACGAAACATTTGAAAGGTTGAAAGGTATATATATAATATATATATATAATATATATATATATATATATATATATATATAATTCATTGATTTTTATTTTTTAAATTGTAACACAACTAAAGTATCACTCTGTATCTGAAACACAATCTTACCAAAATAAAGTGATTCCACTTGTACTACAGTTAAACTTTATAAAATAACACATCTGAGCTGTGGCCAAAATGGAATAAATGTTCACTATAAAAGTAAATAGTTACGCTGTCAGCGTCCGCAGTTCAGTGGGTAATAACGCCGTTTCCCTATAAGCGAAGTGAAGACACTGGTCGGTGGTTCGAACCCCGATTATGCTGGTAATAATAATAATAATAATAATACAGGAGTTAGGGCAATGGACTTTATTTGTTGGCCTGAACGTTGTGCCAATTTCTGGCCTTCCTGATGAATTGTTTAGATAGTCATGTTTAAGACTTTAAAATTACGATACTTTGAAAGTATTGTATTTATACGATGTTGTAAATTATCAAATTGTAAAAATAAATAAATAAATAAATAAATAAAAAGTTAAAAATTAAGTAAATCAGAATATATCTTAATCACAAAATTTATGGACTATAATCTAAATTAGCGACACTCGAATCCAAATCCGAATAAAAATAAAAATCTCCCACAATAATCATAATCTAGCCGAAATACTCCCCACTGAATCTGGATTCCCTCACCTAATATATATATATATATATATACAGGGTGGCCCAAAAGGTACCTACCAACATTACCTTACATTTTCTCCGAAACGAATGAATAGAATTCGATGAAAATTTGCTGATACACTATACTACTCACGCCATTTGTTTAACATCAGTTTGGAGAGAATGTCATTAGTTTGGACTATCGAAAGCACTATGGAAGCGGCATTGATTCAGGCACGTGCGGTGAATAATTATTCAAGGTAGGCAGAAGGCATTAATAAAATAAATTTTCAACAAAGGACCTTCTAACTATAAATCGCCAATAACTTTCATCGAGCAAAGAAATTTGTCATATTGCATACTCAATAAAGTATTAAGAAATAATTAACGGTCTCCAAATGTTTACTTCTGATACGTCCTAGCTAACAATTAATAAAAATATTTAAAAAGTTGAAATAAAATTCTAGTCAAAAATATTTACTTACTGCATTATTTGTAGATAAACTCCATTCTTCTCTCCTTGTTATTAACAAATATATTTGTGACTATTTCATAAAAGTTGTGAGTAGCACTTTGCTCCATTTTAATAAGTCTTTCCTTTTCTATAGAAATTAAGGCAAGTGATGAAAGCCTTTCATTTGTCATTCGATTCCTAGTGAAGGTTTTAATTCTTTTTAAAGCAGAAAATGACCTTTCTGCGGAAACAGTTGTAGCTGGAATGGTTAGAATCAATTGCAGCAGCTTCACTGCTTCAGGAAAAGTTTGTTCAAGTTCATTTTGAAAAATGAAAACAAGCAAATCTTTAATAGACTTATCTCGGAACACTTGTGCATTGTAGATTCCAGCAAGGTCACTCTTTAGTCTTATGACGTCAAAGAAGTTAGCATAATTCTTTTCTAAGCTTTCTAGTGCATCCTTATCAACTTGACTAACCATTTTTTCAAACTTTTTACTATCAAACAAAGAAATAAACCGTAAATTTTTGAAGTCATCGTATCTTGCTTTAATATGTTTGATTATCTCATTCAATATTAGACAGAAAATTCTTTGTCTTTCTTCTTTAATTGGACATTTTTTACGACAATTTGATTCAGTCAAGTTATTTTCTATACAACTTTCTTCAAATTTCTCATAGATGTCATCAAAATTTTGGCCCATCTCTTCAAATGAATCTATTGTTTCATTGATTCTTTCAATACAATATGGAATGTCTATAATTTTAGTTTGCGAGATATTGAAGAGTACATCAGTTTTATTGAAAATTTTATCATAAACCATAAGAAGAAAGTACGTGAATTCTTTTGTTAGTCAATTATGAAACCCATTACTCTTTCCTAAAGTATCTGAATCCCAAGATAAAGGATTGCTGTTAATCTCTTGGAAATGTCTACAAAGGTCAGAATGATGGTGTAAAATAGTTTGCACTAGCTTTGAGTTAGAACTCCATCTGGTTGGAGCAGCCTTTGGAATGCGTTTTCGCACTATTTCATCAAGAAGTTGCGTTCGTTTTGTAGAGTGACTGAAAAATGAGGCAAGGCCCTCAATGGTCTTGAAAAATATTGAACATTCAGGTATGAACTTCGCCGATTGAGATAAGACCAGATTTAATTTGTGAGCATAGCAATGAGTAAATAACGCTGATGAAGCCTTTTCTTTTACTTTAGCTTGCACGCCATTTAAATGGGATGCCATTACCGAAGCTCCATCGTAATGATCGTATGTCTGTGCTTCAAGTTTCTCAGCACAAGTGTATTTGTCTAAATTTATAAATATGCATTCTGTTATACCAGTAGCTGTTCTGTCTTTAAGTTCGTCAAATCCTATGAAAGCTTCTATAATTTCAGAATCCAATACATATCTTAAAACTGTGGAACATTGAGATTTATTCGAAATATCTGTCGTTTCATCTACCTCTCTAGCAATAAATGGGGCCCTTGCGATCTCTTCTTTAATATTGTTATCTACAGCTATACCTATTGCTTCTATCAGGTCATTTTGTATCCTGTTAGACACACCAGAAAAAACAAGACGATTGTAAATGCTGCGGTAATTTTTCATCAAATTTTGCAGTATAGTTTAGTAACTCAACATAATTTCCACGATTTAAAGAGGATTTACTTTCATTATCACCGCGAAAAGGTAGTTCTTGTTTAATAAGAAAACAAACAGCAGATATTAATTTGTTCAATATTTCACGGTTCTCCTTCACCTTTTTATTATGAATTTCAGGCTAATTTTTCTTTGTTTATCGATGCTCAAGTCAATTCGTGCAGATCCAAATGCTTTCAATGATATTTGGCTTTCATAATGAGCAGAAGATTTCTCGTGTTTACTTAAAGCAGTTGGCAAATTATTTAAATCGCAATATCCATTTGTTACCCACACACTTTCACTAGCTATAGTAAATAGTAAGCAAGCGAAACAAAAGAGCCTATTTGTTACATTGCAGCCACATAGCCATTCTTTCTTGCTATACCATGTGGTTTGAAATGTTCTTATAATTTTTGTCCCTTTATGCTGCTTTAGTTGTTTCAATTCCGGGATTGGTCTCCCATTTTTAATCACATTCAACCTTTCTTCATAAGACTTTAGTTTTGAAAAGTTTTTAAGAGACTCAATGTCCATATTTGAAGGGGGGTTAAATTTTAAAATCAAATATACGCCACAAGGAAATTAACTTTTCACTTGGCAAGCGCACTCAAACTGAAATTTAACGATAGGTATTCTGCCGCCATTTTAAAATCTATTTTATACGCTGAAAAAAAGTAAATTTTACTTTATTTTCAAATGCAATTAGTTAGAAAATGGAGAAAAATATCTCTTTAAGTTTCAATAATAGACCAAGACTAATATTAAACTAATACCACTTATAAATAAATGAAAACGAATTAAAATTAAAAATTTGAGGGGCTCTGTTGCGCAGACTCACAATCCACCCTCACTCCGTAAAGGCTAGAGGCACACTGAGGTTCTGCTTTTAAACCCATTATTTTTATGACTTGAGAACTCGCTCATAGCGCACGGCCTCCGAAATGATTGCTTCGTAGTATTTGTATGGTGGATGAAAAGCATAACAAGATTGTGCCTGTCTCTGCATTACAAGTCAACCATATACTGAATTTTGCTTGAAATTTAATGAATTATAATAAAAGGCTTTGGGTTATGAATTTAAAAGAATTAAATTTTTTATTTTTTTATGTTTTATATTTTAGCAAGGGTAGGCAGTGCCTACCCTGCCTATCCTGAGTGCATGTCCCTGCATTGATTGGCCTGCCTATTCGCCTGATCTCAAATTCTCAACCCGTGTGACTTCTTTTTGTGGGGATAACTCAAAGATAGAGTTTACCAGAGCAACCCAAAGACTTTGGAGGAGCTGAAATCATCGATTGAAGGTCAAATCGTCGACATTCCGACAGAGGTTCTCCACAGCGTGGTATCGAATTTTGGGATGAGGTTGCGAAAAATCGTCGAAGTGGAGGGACAGCACATCGAACATATTGTCATATAAATGGCTTGAGATGCTGATTTGAATGGCGTTTGAACTATCTTTGTACTCTTAATAGTTTTGGTGAAATAAAGGCTTAAACTTGGTAGGTACTTTTGGGCCACCCTGATATATATATATATATATATATATATATATATATATATATGGATCTTTTAAACTATTTCCCTCCCCAGCTTCAGTGAGGGGGGACAGTTTAAAAGGTCAATATTACGGGGGAGATAATTTAACAGGTTTTACTTATCCTATTTACATAATAGAATTTTAAGATATGTATATAAGATACATATCTTGAAAATTCTATTATATTATATCATATTTCCGGTTTAAAAATTCGATTACAGGGTTTTGCAGTCAATTTTCTTATATTTGCAAATCAACTGTCGCGAAAATATTTTGTCGAACTGCATTAAAGGTTGTGATGCTTATTGTTGTTTTGAAGATGCACCTTTGCGATACAAGTGCAACGTGAGTCGGGTCTTATTTAATTATTTTCACACAAAGCGATTTCGCTGGAACTAAGATCAGCCATAGTTAGATAGTCCCAACAGTACAGTTCCCGTTTGTAATGGATAGACATTATGTGTGTGACAGACAAATGTGTGTGATCCATATATATATATATATATATATAAAATTATTTCATGAAAGTCACATGTGAAAAATATTTATAATGAATAAAACCACGAAGGAAAGGAAACAGAATGGTGCTCAAGCGCTTTCGTCTAATAACATCCTCAGGAACACTGAAGTACATAAAGAATTACAGCCTATATATAGGTTACAGAAAAAAAAAATTATCTCTCCGTTTATTGTATATATATATATATATATATATATATATTTCTGTAACCTATATATAGGCTGTAATTCTTTATGTACTTCAGTGTTCCTGAGGATGTCATTAGACGAAAGCGCTTGAGCACCATTCTGTGTTTCCTTTCCTTCGTGGTTTTATTCTATATATATATATATATATATATATATATATATATATATATGCCCGGTTAGGTTAATTGAATGCCCGGTAAGGTCAACTGAATATCCGGTTAGGTTAACTGAATGCCCGGTTAGTAGTATGACCGCAAAAGGAGAGAGTGCAATGCAATTGCACATGTTGACCAATGTTGCAAAGGGGAGGGGGAATGGTGCAAGAGGTTATGCAACAAGGGGAGGGGGTTATCCCCCAAGCTGCAATGAAGGGGCACTCCCCCAGCAAGCTGGGGGAGTCCACCTAATCTCTTTGGGGGAGAAGTTGCGACGGCCTCACCCCCCAAAGGGGTATACCTAACCTAAGAGAGGGAGAGAAAGGAGGAGGGTCTTTGGGGGAGAAGCTGGGACGGCCTCACTCCCCAAAGGGAAACCTAACCTAAGCCCTAACCTAAGAAGGAGAGAGGAGTGTTCGCCTGGCTCCTGCCAGACGCATATGGAGAGTTCATCCGAGCACCCGCTGTCTTACAAGGTCCTAATCAGCCAGTTGGTTTAATCCCCCAGTTGGCTTAGAAGGCGTAAATGGCCTATTCAGGTGCACATTATTAGGGTTGAGTTGCCAGATTGTGCTATTTATTTAATTAAAGCATATATTTTTTACAGTTGGCTTTTCGCCAGTTCGCTTAATCCGCCAGTTCGCTTAACCAGCCAGTTGACGTAGAAGACCTAGAAAGCAAGTATATATATATATATATATATATATATATATATATATATATATATATATATATATAAACTTTTCAGCTGCCAGATTGCGCTATTCAGATATTCTTGACAGTTGGCTTAGAAATCCGTCAGTCGGTTTAGAAGGCCTAATCAGCCATTTGGTTTACATATAATTAAATAATAATATCGTTTATATATACAACCAAAAGAATTAAATAAAACACCATTACATCATTCTGTTTATTTAGACAAATTATTGAATCAATTTCACGAAATATATAGAAAATAACTATACAATCCTGTACAAATGATGGAATATATATGATAAAAAAATAAAATAAAAAATAATAGTATAAGAAATACGAACGAGGAATATATATATAGATATAGATATATAAACAAAATAAAAATAATATACAAAACGACGGAGTATAATCATCAACATATTAGTACAGGAAATATATATATATATATACACACAATTATATTAAATAATTAAATATATTGAAAAAAAATAATACACAAAACGATGGAGTATAATCATCAACATATTAGTACACAGTATATATATACACACACACACACACACACAATTATATCAAATAATTAAATATATTGAAAATAAATACCATATATATCAAAATACTTTATGTTCTACTGCGCTTAACTAAAACACTAAACTTGCACGTAATCGATTCTACAGTCACATCATTATTGCTTTGCATTACGAAGTAAATACGATTTAAAATTATTTCACCGCTCAAGGTGTGCGGGCTCCTATATTCGATGTAAATGGCCTTCATATCGTTCAATACTATTTTTGTGCCCACTTTACATTCGGTTGGCAAGTTATCTTTAAACACGGATAGAATACAATCAAAAGCACGTACAAAGAGGATATCGTTAGCCACCACATCATTATTAAATACAAGTTTATAAACACTCCTTTCCAATCGAGGATTTTTCCTTACCGACCTGAGCTTTTCAATCGTGAACTCTTCTTCACACTGCATAGCGGCAATTGAAATAATCTTCCAAGTCGTAACGACAGCTGCTCATTATATAGAGGTACAACTCTTCAGGGTGAACAGTGTAGGTGAGCTCTGCCCTGTACCACTCAAGTCCTTTTTACCAAAGGTCGTGATATTTCGAAGAGTCTAAACCTTTTAAGTAAGCATGCAGCTCTAGACCATTCTCGCCTTGTTCATTCATACATTCGATAAATCCGTCGAGCAGAGCGGTGCATGCGAATTGAAGAACCGTGTCAAAATAAATCGTATCCGCAACACGCGCGTCTAATATAGGCTTCAGCTTGCGGAATCCGACGATTTCAAACATTCTGTCGGAGATGAATCGGTTTCGCGTGGGGACAAGAACGTTATTATCAGATGCATTTTTCCGCATCAGTCGTATATCAATGCATGGCTAATCGATATTTATACACAACGTACAAACAACGGCATATGAGGGGGCATCACTAATCTGTTCTCTTCTTGTACCTACACATGCAGGTATTTCATAACAGTCTTCACCCCACTTCTCAACTATCATGAAGACTCTATTCATCTCCTCAACACTTAAATAAATAACACTACGTTTACCAGAGTTTGCTTGCCTGCAAGTCGTTTCAAGTACATAGTTAATGGTACCAGTTTCACACCTGAACACGCGCAATGACTTCGTCATGGACACATCGTACGCGGCATTGAGAATGCTTCTCAAAGGAAGTTCCATCTTATTCGAGGAGTGCACGTCCAGTCGGTTCAAGCTCTGAGATGACTATGAGCTACGGGTGGGCAGATCGGCACGACGGGAGGAGCTAGTCACACTATAAGCTGATGAAACGTGTACGGCGTTGTTCCAACGTGAATACTTGTATCTCATTGTACTGGGTAGGTGTTTTGAGAAATTTCCCGATAAATGAAGCAATACCATTTTTAATGTTTTATCACTCCCACTACCCAGAATACGCACCAGACATTTTCGCTTAGGGGGAATTTCACGAACCAAACACAATTTATTCACAATCCGGTCCACTATTTGAGAGAAACATTTGACGGTATTTATCCTTTTTGTTTAACAATCGATACTCGTCTTTAAATTCTATCAAAAACTCACACAGGCCTTTAGCCCCAACCTCATTGCGAACCTCGTCATAATATATATGAATATAGTGGTAAAAGTACTTTAGCTTGTCCATGATGACAAGGTTTACATTCTGAGCCGCAGGGTACATGTAATCGGTATGATGCAGCATGACATAATACCCCCTGTCACACTACTCATCAACAAGACTCATTATCCATATCCGTTGATTCTCTTCTGCACGCGTTGTTTCTTTCACCTTACGGTATATGTACGCTTTTATACAGTTTATCCTTACAACGTAGTCCATTACATCGTTTGTGCCGCGAAATCCGGCAATACTCTCGCCAAAATATCCATAGAGTATTTGAAAATCTTGTTCCTCGCGTGATTCAATGTATCCTTAAAAGTCTTAAAGGATAGGGGGAGGGTAGCCAGTCTTTCAGTATTCACCACATCTTCCGACTTTACCGAATACCACTTCATAAACGTCGAACACGCAATATCAAAAGTAGCCATCACTATTTTTCGTCTACGTGAGAAAATACGCGTCTGAGCTCCAGGGTTTGCAGCGGCCAACTGAGCACGCAGGGATAGAGATATGCTCAGGTAGTGGCAGGAGTCACGTGACCGATCTTACAGTGGGCGGAGCTCAGGATTTTATACACGCACGCACGCAAAGGAGAAAGTGAAACACTAATTGAATCAAATATACGTAATAAACAAACATATCGTTAAGAATACACACATATATATATATATATATATATATATATATATATATATATATACAGGGTGGGCCGAAAGTCTGGATCCATAGGAAAATATTTATTTTAATACATAAATTACAACAAATGGTAAATACTTAAAATGAATATCAATTTTAACTCGTAAATGCGTATCCGTGATACTGTACAGTACTTCGTACTCCAGTATAAATACTCAAATACTTTTTTATTTCAGCCCAGAAATGGCTTCGAATCTAACAACAGAAGACCGGGTAGAACTTGTGCTCATGTACGCAAGACAGGGCACTACACACAGAGAAGTTGCTACCGAATTCAATAGAAATCATCCTGATAAGCATCCAGTAACACATGCGACTGTTGGCAAGTTGTTTAAACGTTTCAAAGAAACAGGAAGTGTACATGCTCGACGGCGTTCTGGTCGTCCAAAAACTGCAACTGATGAAAATACCTCTGCAATGGTATGTGAAACTTTAACGAATAGTCCAGTAAAGTCAACAAGAAATTATCAAATGAAACACGCATCTCGAGAACGTCAATTCGAAGAATTATTAAAAATCATAAATTCCATCCCTAAGTGTCTCGATGTCAGAGGCCGCCAATTTGAGCATTTGTTATAATTTGTTGTTTATACTGGAGTACGAACCACTGTACAGTATCACGGATACGCATTTACGAGTTAAAGTTGATATTCATTTTAAGTATTTACCATTTGTTGTAATTTATGTATTAAAATAAATATTTTTCTATGGATCCAGACTTTCGGCCCACCCTGTATTATATATATATATATATACTATATATATATATATATATTATATATATATATATATATAAACAATCAAGGATTAAGGTATCCAAAGGGTACGGTATCATAGGTACCAGGCACCTGGTAACGTTTCGTATAGGCGTTACGGCATACCTTCGTGCCCCTAAGAACCTTCACACACCCCAGTTTCTGCCCCCGAAAATTGTGGGTCCCCACAGTCAGTTGGGGTGGATGGTTGCCCTCATCTTCCAAGCACACTAGATCCTTCAACGAGTCAAAGTTAACGACTCGTCGGTTCGCATGGTTAAGCGTGATACCCTTAGCCTTCACGATATATTTCATATCCTCCCCCACCTTCACCCGTACCCGATAGGTTTTTGGCCCTGTTGACACAAATGAGTCAGCGTATGCACCATCACCATACTCAGCCTTGATCTCGTCAGTTAACTCTCCGAGGAATTCCCCAAAAGCAGGCATGTATTCACCGTCCTTCGCTGTGACCATAACGCTATCTGTGTCAGCGTGTACAGCACCCTCCGCCCAAGAGAGTGCAGTAGTTCCCAAAGCTTGATGCGGTCATAGGCCGTTGTGAAGCTGGCTACAGTTATGTTTGTAACACATCATGTGTCTGTGGCCAATTCGGTAATATACTTTATTATGTACGTGTTACCTGCATTCACGATCTCCATGACCTCTTTATCGGGAGCGTTGGCATAATCCCACACCTCGTTATAACTTCGAGCTAGGTGAACGTTCCCATTGTCTGTATGTTGATCTATTTAATTTTTATTGCAACAAACATCCTAACTCTAGTCCTCAAAAGAAACCACACAAATTAAACACGGAAGCTGCGGAATACATTCCGAAAACGATGAGAGACTCAAAGATGAATTTGAAACCTAAGTCGCAAGATATATTGGCTAAAAATAAGCACTGTACAATGGATGCAAATACTACGGGCGAGAGAGCGCCCGTTAATTCTCAAGCCAAATTTGGTTTCATAAAAGACGGAGGGAGTTCTCTGAGGTCTAAAAGTAAAGATAAATTGGTTACTGTACAGTTTATTAATGAACCTCTTAAAATTAACCAACCATATTTACCTCATAGTGTTATAAGTAAATCACGGTCATCATCAGATGCTGGTATGAATACTACAAAAGTTTCGGAGCAATGTGATGTGCCTTCAACAAACAACAAACAAACAAAACATCTTTATTGCGGATCATTCACAATCCATAGCCATTTAACCTAACATAAAAGTACAATCTCACGTATACACTGAACTTAATACAAAAATAAGGCCAACATAGCCACTTAACCTAGGATACTGGCATACTGTCTGATTAATTTTCTGACAATTTTATGTATATTGTTATTACATGAGACATCTTATAACACTTATAACACTTATAACACTTATTATAACATAGCCACTTATTATAACACAACTTAATATGCATATATAATCTTTGCTACATTACAAAAATAAGGTATTGTAAACCGGTAGTTGTCTGAATAAAGACTGCCATATAGGTGAGAGGTACACAGTATCTGAAGACCGGACATTGTACAATAACACATTAGAGCTGTTTTGGCACTAGTGATGAAACTATATATATTCTTCCGGATTAACATTTGGCTGGTAGGTGGGTTACGCGTAGTAAACTGGCACTACACCATTTTGGATTCCTACATAACAAACGAAAAATACTATTATAAGCAACATAGAGTTTATTCATAGCAGTTTTTGTATAGTTCCACCACAGATGGGATGTATACAGTGTAGTACAGTAAGTTCTAAATAGTTAAGTTTTAAGTGATTCTGAACATATACGAAATTTCTTACTAGCATGTTACCCTGTACATACAGCTTTTTACGTTGCCTCTCAATATCGAGTTCATCTCGCAGCTCGTGAGTAATTACATGACTGTTTGCCCCATTATAGGTGATGTCATTTTTTATACCATATTGTTCACATATCTCTACAGTACTCTCATCCCATGGGGAGAGGATGACAGACGAACAAGTTCACCAGCATACATTAAATTATTAATTTTTCCTTTCCATTGATAGCCAGTTTTTAGTTCAATGGTAAGGTCATCCATGTATATACAGAAAAGATAGGGTGATATTATTATAACCTCCTTGCCTGACACCATTAGTTACCTTAAAACCTGGTGATACAGTTCTTTTCCATCTTACAAACATAGTCAGTTCTGTATACCAGAATGCAAGTATCCTAAGTATATATTTAGGTACCCCTCGACACAAGAGTTTCTTGAAAAGTTTGTGATGGTTAACTCTCTCAATTGCTTTTGATGCAACCAAAAACAGGAATATACATTGCTACTTGACATCCTGTACTTTCGGACGGCTTCCTTTAGCATATAAATACACATGTCAGTATCATGTTTCACTCTAAAGCCAAACTGATTGTCATAAGTCTGCACGTATGTATTTATCCTATTATAAATGACATATTCTAACACCCTAGAAAGTATACTGGCAAGTGCTATTTGCCTATAATTATTCTTATCACAGATAATGGCACCCTTATTTTTAACAACTGGCAACAAGTTAAATCTAATACAAAGATATTGCAAGAAAACTCTGCTGATAACCATCTTCCTATGAACCAACCAGATTTAAGGTCAACTGCTTCACGTACCAATTTATCTGATAGTTGTATAATCTCTCGTATATCCGTCAAATATGAATAATTCAGAAGTTTCGAAATAGTGTAATGTACCTTCATCAGTTAAATCCAGTTCATCTTCAACACAAGGAAAAAGCAACCTCAAAAATTCTGAGAGTAATCATAACATTGTTTGCAATGATGAAAGTGACTTTGGAAGTGATGATAGAAATAGCGTTGACAAAATTGAAGAAGAGTTAAAAATCTTGAACCAAAGGTAGAATGATGAAATTGAAAAAGATTGGATTTTAAGTACGCCACCAAAAGTTAAATTCTGTAATAATGTTCGAGCTTATCCCGTTGTTGACAGCTGTAGAAGGGGCCCTTGTGAAGAGTGTGCTCAGGACAGATTGAGATTTCAAAGACGAATTGAGGAAACTGAATCTAGTTTAAACCCTGTATTAAATCCTGAACATCGACGGAAAGTATTTAATAGATTGCAATCTTTAGAATGATTTCTTCTTATTTATTTCTGTGATATTTAAAATATTCCACTTTTTATTCACTACCTATTGGACTCCATTGTATGAAGCTTATAAATGTATTGGAATTTATTATCGCTAAAGCAAACTACTTGAGTAATTCCATTTGTGTACATTTACATTCTTTTAGATTAGTTAAAAATGTATTTTTTTCGCAAAAAGTATGCTAGTTTTTAAAAATTTTAATCTCCGTTGTGCAATTGCGGAAAAAGGTTCGTCAGAAACAAATAGCGTTTAAAGCCAAAAGTTTACAAATTAGTAACGTTTGCACCTTTTGTTTTTAATAAAAATAGTGTACATTTTTCAAAATAAAACTAAAATGAAAAGTAATTTTGGCTTATTTTGATATTATATATATAAATATTTATTTATTTCTCGGTAAATTTTTATTGCCGCAACTTTACCTTTCATTTGAAATTATGTAGGTTTCCAGTTTATGTATATATAGCCCACCTAATAATAACAATATCAATAGCCTTTAATTCACTTAGATAACATGTTATGCTAGTTCCATAAATCGAATGCCATAGTTGCGGGTGACTTCAACATCAATTTGCAATCTGAAGCAATCTTTCATAAATTTGTAAACTTAATGAATTCTCTCTATCTTATTCACACTATTACCAAACCCCCTCGATTCTGCATCTATGGTAATTAACTAACAGAATCAACAATTGATAATATATTTGTAAATAGCAATGCCCTCGTAAATTCTGGAATTATAACCACAAACATCAGTGATCATTTTCCTACTTAAGATATATACAACATTGTTCAGGTTAAAACAACTAAATAATTACAGAATATTCTCAGAGATTAACAAAAGAAAATTTCTTGGTGGCTGTAGAAAATATTCGATTTGACTGTGACGAACTATGAACAGGGTTGCCGTTTTTGGTACGAACGTATCAGAACTGGTACTTTCATCCCCTTCCAGTACGTTTGGTACGACTTTGAAAAAGTCTGGTACAATTTGACGAAGTAAATTTTGCGATAAAAGTATTTAGGGGTTTGTCAAATAAGAAACGATTCAAATCGTTTGAAAACGTTTTCGCATAGATTAGACTAGTGCCGACATTCAGTGACTCAGTCCTTTTGAAATCTGCTTTGTGTGTATATCTACGTTCGAGTGAAATTTTCATGGTGTTGTTAAGAGTTATCTTTAAATTAGAAGCTTTAGAAATTGTGTTTTTCTAGTTAACCCTTTTACAATGAGTGGCAAAAGAAATGTAGAAGATAAATCTGATGAGTCAGATAATAATAATGATGGTAAAGAGACACCACCTAAAAAAGCACGTTATCCTTGCTATGACCATAAATTCCAAGTTAAGTGGTTACACGAAGAAAGATTTAAACCCTGGGTATGTAGAAGTAAGAACAATAATGACAAAGCATTTTGCCCTGTGTGCAACTGCGAATTTACTTGTAGTGTTACATTACTTGAAAGGCATAACAAAACTGAAAAACACTTGAAAAATATGAATTTGAAAAGGTAGTGTAAGAAGGTAACGAATTATTTGGAACCTTCTGTGTCTCCCTTTATTTGAGAAGAAAGTTGCGTCCTCAGAATTGAAACTCTGCGCCTTTATTGCAGAGCATAATCTGCCAATTGCAATAATGGACAATTTACCGGGACTTGTAAATACATGTCCAGATTAAAAAATTGCAAAAGAAATTAAATGTGCTAGGACAAAGTCAGGTATTTTTCAGAATGTTATGGGTGATACTTACTTTACAAATCTTGTGTCACAGTTAAAGACCACTAAATTCTCTTTGATCATCGACGAATCAACTGATATCTCAACTCTTAAACAACTTGTCCTCTTAGCTCGGTTCTACGATATGCATGTTCAGAAAACGTGATAAATTTTTAACTTTATTAGAAATAAAAGATAACACAGCATAAGGCATTTACAGCTCAGTAGTATATTTTTTTGATAAAAATAATGTTCCAATTGAAAATTTGATTGGATATGCATGTGACAATGCAAGTGTAATGAATTAGCTAGAATATTTATTCCTACATATCAAATAGCCCCAAAAGATTATCTGACTATGCAGAATTTCCGAAATTTACTGAAACTCAACCTCGAAGGATATTGCACCCTAGTTGCACTCGCTGTTTGTCAGTAGAGCAGGTGGCTTCAGCTTCTTCAATATTGCAAGCATCGCATAACCCTGTAACAAAGATGTACTTTGAGTTTATAGCTTTTATCTTACCTGCTATAAATGAGATCAATTTGGAATTTCAGGCAGAAAGATTTAGGATTCACAAATTGCACAGCTCTCTTAACAGCAGTTTCAAGGCTGCTCTCAGTAATTTCATTAAAAGAAAGGTAGTAAAACACACAGATACATCTAACATCGATCCCTGTAATCTTCCAAACTATCTTCGCTAAAGTGACATATATCGTGGAGCTAGAACAGAAAGCATTTTTTTGGAAAACTCTTCTAATATTTCAAAAACAGTTCTTGAAGAATTTCAACTCAAAACTTTGAACTTTTATGTATCCTTAACAAAACAAATGTTCAGGCGTTTTTTATCTTCTAACATGTTTACTAATTTAGAATTACTTGAAGCGTTAGATCCTTCAAATGTGAGTCAAGGAAGAGCCAATTCCATCATACCTCTTGCATTAAAATTCCCCAATATCATTAAAGAAAATGATCTTGAAGAAATCAATAAAGAATGGGGGAAACTGTCTTTATATAAAATACCAGCTTGTGAAAATACAACAGAACCTGAGAAATACTGGTACGCTGTTTCACAGGAAAAATGTGGTGATGAACCACGTTTTCCTAATCTATCAAGATTAATGCTAGATTTAATGTCTTTGCCCCATTCGTCTGCTACTGCTGAAAGAATATTCTCACAAGTTACTTATAATAGTATTTTTCGTATGCTATGTAGGGATCCAAAATGGTGTAGTGCCAGTTTACTAGGCGTAACCCACCTACCAGCCAAATGTTAATATGGAAGAATAAATATAATTTCATTACTCGGGCCAAAACCAGCTCTAATGTGTTACTGTACAATGTCCGGTTTTCAGATACTGTGTACTCCTCATCTATATGGCAGTCTTTGTTCAGACAACTACCGGTTTAAAATACCTTAATTTTGTAGTGTAACAAAGATTACATATGCATATTAAGTTGTTTATAATAAGTGTTATAAGTGTTAGAAGATGTCTCATGTAATAACAATATACATAAAATTGTCAGAAAATTAATCAAACAGTATGCCAGTATGCTAGGTTAAGTGGCTATGTTGGCCTTATTTTTGTATTAAGTTCAGTGTATACGTGAGATTATACTTGTATGTTAGGTTAAGTGGCTATGGATTGTGAATGATCTGCAATAAAGATGTTTTGTTTGTTTGTTGTTTGTTGAAGGCACATCACTCCGAAACTTTTGCAGTATTCGTACCAGCATCTGATGATGACCGTGATTTACTTATAACACTATGAAGTAAATATGATTGATTGATTTTAAGAGGTTCATTAATAAACTGAACAGTAACCAATTTATCTTTACTTTTAGACTTCAGAGAACTCCCTCCGTCTTTTATGAAACCAAATTCGGCTTGAGAATTAACGGGCGCTCTCTCGCCCGTAGTATTTGCATCCATTGTACAGTGCTTATTTTTATCCAATATATCTTGCGACTTAGGTTTCAAATTCATCTTTGAGTCTCTCATCGTTTTCGGTATGTATTCCGCAGCTTCCGTGTTTAATTTGTGTGGTTTCTTTTGAGGACTAGAGTTAGGATGTTTGTTGCAATAAAAATTAAATAGATAAACATACAGACAATGGGAACGTTCACCTAGCTCGAAGTTATAACGAGGTGTGGGATTATGCCAACGCTCCCGATAAAGAGGTCATGGAGATCGTGAATGCAGGTAATACGTACATAATAAAGTACATTACCGAATTGGCCACAGACACATGATGTGTTACAAACATACCTGTAGCCAGCTTCACAACGGCCGATGACCGCATCAAGCTTTGGGAACTACTGCACTCTCTTGGTCGGAGGGTGCTGTACACGCTGACACAGATAGCGTAATATTCACAGCAAGGGAGGGTGAATACATGCCTGCTATTGCGGAATTCCTCGGAGAGTTAACTGACAAGATCAAGGATGAGTATGGAGATGGTGCATACGCTGACTCATTTGTATCAACAGGGCCAAAAACTTATGGGGTATGAGTGAGGGTGGGGGAGGATATGAAATATATCGTGAAGGCTAAGGGTGTCACGCTTAACCATGCGAACCGACGAGTTGTTAACTTTGACTCGTTGAAAGATCTAGTGTGCTTGGAAGATGAGGGCACCCATCCACCCCAACTGACTGTGGGGACCCACAATTTTCGAGGGCAGAAACTGGGGTGTGTGAAGGAACTTAGGGGCACGAAGGTATGTCGTAACATCTATAGGAAACGTTACCAGGTGCCTGGTACCTATGATACCGTACCCTTTGGATACCTTAATTCTTGATTGTTTATATATATATATATATATATATATATATATATATGTGTGTGTGTGTGTGTGTGTGTGTGTGTGTGTGTGAGTATTGTTAACGATATGTTTGTTTATTACGTATATTTGATTCAATTAGGGTTTCATTTTCTACTTTGCGTGCGTGCGTGTGTACAGTCCTAAGCTCCGCCCACTGTAAGATCGGTCACGTGACTCCTGCCACTACCTGAGCATATCTCTATCCCTGCGTGCTCAGTTGGCCGCTGCAAACCCTGGAGCTCAGACGTGTATTTTCTCACGTAAACGAAAAATAGTGATGGCTACTTTTGATATTGCGTGTTCGACGTTTATGAAGTGGTATTCGGTAAAGTCGGAAGGTGTGGTGAATACTGAAAGACTGCCTACCCTCCCCCTATCCTTTGAGACATTTAAGGATATATTGAATCGCGCGGCGAGGAAACAAGATGTTCAAATACTCTATGGATATTCTGGCGAGAGTATTGCCAGATTTCGCGGCACAAACGATGTAATGGACTACGTTGTAGGGCTAAACTGTATAAAAGCGTGCACATACCGTGAGGTGAAAGAAACAACGCGTGCAGAAGAGAAGCAACAGATATGGATAATGAGTCTTGTTGATGAGTGGTATGACAGGTGGTATTATGTCATGCTGCATCATACCGAGTACACGTACCCTGCGGCTGAGAATGTAAACCTTGTCATCATGGACAAGCTAAAGTACCTTTACCACTATATTCATATATATTATGGCGAGTTTCGCAGTGAGGTTGTGGCTAAAGGCCTGTGTGAGTTTTTGATAGAATTTAGAGACGAGTATCGATTGTTAAAGAAAAAGGATAAATACCGTCAAATGTTTCTCTCAAATAGTGGACCGGATTGTGAATAAACTGTGTTTGGTTCGTGAAATTCACTCTAAGCGAAAATGTCTGGTGCGTATTCTGGGTAGTGGGAGTGATAAAACATTAAAAACGGTATTGCTTCATGTATCGGAAAATTTCTCAAAACACCTACCCAGTATAATGGGATACAAGTATTCACGTTGGAACAACGCCGTACATGTTCATCAGCTTATGGTGTGACTAGCTCCTCCCGTCGTGCCGATCCGCCCACCCGTGGCTCATAGTCATCTCAGAGCTTGAACCGACTAGACGTGCACTCCTCGAATACGATGGAACTTCCTTTGAGAAGCATTCTTAATGCCGCGTACGATGTGTCGGTGACGAAGTCATTGCGCGTGTTCAGGCGTGAAACCGGTACCTTTAACTATGTACTTGAAACGACTTGCAGACAAGCAAACTCTGGTAAACGTAATGTTATTTATTTAAGTGTTGAGGAGATGAATAGAGTCTTCATGATAGTTGAGAAGTGGGGTGAGGACCGTTATAAAATACCTGCAGGTGTAGGTACAAGAAGAGAACAGATTAGTGATGCCCCCTCATATGTCGTTGTTTGTACGTTGTGTATAAAAACGATTAGCCATGCATTGATATACGACTGATGTGGAAGAATGCATCTGATAATAATGTTCTTGTCCCCACGCGAAACCGATTCATCCTCGATGAATGTTTGAAATCATCGGTTTCCGCAAGCTGAAGCCTATATTAGACGTGCGTGTTGCGGATACGATTTATTTTGACACGGTTCTTGAATACGCATACACCGCTCTGCTCGACGGATTTATCGAATGTAGGAATGAACAAGGCGAGAATGGTTCTAGAGCTGCATGCTTATTTAAAAGGTTTAGACTCTTCGAAATACCACGAACTTTGTTACAAAGGACTTGAGCGGTACAGGGCAGAGCTCGCCTATGCTGTTCACCCTGAAGAGTTGTACCGCTATATGAGCAGCTGTCGTTACGACTTGGAAGAGTATTTCAATTGCCGCTATGCAGTGTGAAGAAGAGTTCACGATTGAAAAGCTCGGGTCGGTAAGGAAAAACCCTCGATTGGAAAGGAGTGTTTATGAACTTGTATTTAATAATGATGTGGTGGCTAACGATACCTCTTTGTGCGTGTTTTTTATTGTACTCTATCAGTGTTTAAAGATAACTTGCCAACCGAATGTAAAGTGGGCACAAAAATAGTATTAAACGATATGAAGGCAATTTACATCGAGTATAGGAGCCTGCACACCTTGAGCGGTGAAATAACGTTAAATCGTCTTTACTGTGTAGAACAAAGCAATAATGATGTGACTGTTGACTCGATTACGTGCGAGTTTAGTGTTTTAGTTAAGCGCAGCAGAACAAAGTATTTTGATGTATATTTATTTTCAATATATTTAATTATTTAATGTAATTATATATATATATATATTTTTTTTTTCCTGTACTAATATGATGATTATACTCCATCGTTTTGTATATTAAATTTTATTATTGAATATATTTAATATTATTTTTTATTTTCAATATATTTAATTATTTAATATAATTGTGTATATATATATATATATATATATATATATTAGGTCAACCCATAAGTAATGTTGTTTTTAGGATAGATTAAGTTTAAACTAGTTCTACTCGGTTTAAGCATAAATTTTCCGAAGGTATTATTTAAGAAGAGATCTATCGTGTTTCGCTACATACTTTACAGACCATGACCATTGAAGACGTGTGTTTTGTTTTATGTGAACTCATAAACATGGCGGTATCAGAAGAGTATATCAGGCATATAATGCTTTACGAGTTCAGAAAAGGGAATAGTGCTCCTTAAGCAACGCGAAACATTTAGGACGTTTATGGCAACGATATTCTGCATGTGAGGAAATGTTAAAGATGGTTTCAAAAGTTTAGGAATGGTGACTGCTGTTTGACAGATGCAGCACGCTCAGGACGCCCTGCTGAGTTTGATGATGACCTGCTGTTAGTCGCATTTGAAGAAGACTGTTCAACAACTGTCGAAGAATTGGCCCAGAAACTCAATTCATCCCCATCCACCATCCATCGACATTTGCAACAACTCGGGAAGGTGCCTAAGTTAGGAAAATGGGTGCCACATGAATTGTCGTCGACAATCTGAGGGTGCGGGTAAACATTAGCAATGCTCTTCATTCGCGTGAACTCCAAGATCTGTTTTTGCACCGTTTAGTGACTGGTGATGAAAAGTGGATACTGTACCAGAATGTTAGGCGCCGTTGACAGTGGGTTTGTGCCGGAGATCTAGCGACACCACAGCCAAAACCAAATCTTCGGAAGGTGTTGCTTAGTGTTTGGTGGGATAAAGGTGGTGTAATACACTTTGAAACCTTACCACACAACCAAACAATCACCGCTCAAGTCTACTGTCAACAACTGGATCGATTGAACACTGCACTTAAAGAAAAGAGACATTCTTTGGTTAATCGAAAAGGAATCGTGTTCCACCACGACAACGCACGTCCTCATCCAGCTCGGATCACTTCTGCCAAAATTGAGGAGCTTGGGTGGGAAAAACTTCCACATCCTCCATATTCTCCAGACCTTGCGCCTTCAGATTATCATCTCTTCAGGAGTCTGCAAAACTATCTTGACGAGAAACAGTATACTTCTTTAGATGATTTGCACACCAGTCTTTGTACGTTTTTTGCCTCAAAACCGCCTGAATTTTATAAACATGGCATTGAAAAGTTTGTAGGACGTTGGTAGAGTGTCATTGATTCCGATGGAAAATATATACTAGATTAAAAAGTTTCAGTTGAGTTATTTTTTGTCCTTCAAATTCCGATCTAAAAAACGACATTACTTATGGGATGACCTGATATATATATATTTCCTGTATTAATATGTTGATGATTATACTCCGTCGTTTTGTATATTATTATTTTTTTATTTTGTTTATATATATATTCCTCGTTCGTATTTCTTATGCTATTATTATCTTTTATTTTATTTTTTTTATCATATATATTCCATCAGTTGTATAGGAATGTATATTTATTTTCTATATATTTCGTGAAATTGATTCCAATAATTCGTCTAAATAAACAGAATGATGTACGGGTGTTGTATTTAATTCTTTTGGTTGTATATATAAACGATATTATTATTTAATTATATGTATACGAAATGGCTGGTTAGGCCTTCTAAACCGACTGACGGATTTCTAAGCCAACTGTCAAGAATATGTAAATAGCGCAATCTGGCAGCTGAAAAGTTAAGTAATATATATATATATATATATATATATATATATATATATATATATATATATACCTGCCTTCTAGGTCTTCGACGTCAACTGGCGGGTTAAGCGAACTGGCGGGTTAAGCCAACTGGCGGATTAAGCCAACTGGCGGATTAAGCCAACTGTAAAAAATACATGCTTTAATTAAATAAATAGCACAATCTGGCAACTCAACCCTAATAATGTACACCTGAACAGGCCATTTACGCCTTCTAAGCCAACTGGGGGATTAAACCAATGGGCTCATTAGGACCTTATGAGACAGCGAGCGCTCGGATGAATTCTCAATATGCGTCTGGCAGGAGCCAGGCGAACACTCCTCTCTCCTTCTTAAATTAGGGCTTAGGTTAGGTTTCCCTTTAGGGGGTGAGGCCACCCCAGCTTCTCCCCAAAGACCCTCCTCCTTTCTCTCCCTCTCTGAGGTTAGGTATAACCCTTTAAGGGGGTGAGGCCGTCGCAACTTCTCCCCAAAGAGGTTAGGTGGACTCCCCCAGCTTGATGGGGGAGTCCCCCTTCATTGCAGCTTGGGGGATAACCCCTTCCCTTTGTTGCATAACCTCTTGCACCATTCTCCCTCCCCCTCGCAACATTGTTCAACATTTGCAATTGCATTGCACCTTCTCCTTTTGCGACCATGCTACTCCGGTTAGGTCAACTGTACGTCCTTGATGATTGGTTAGGTTAAGTCGTGATATTTTTTGTTAGTTTTAACGAAAATATTACAACTTATCCTAACCAATCGTCAAGGGCATACAGTTGACCTAACCGGGCATTCAATTAACCTAACCGGTTAAGGGTTAGAATTCCAGCACCGGACTGTAAATCACAGTGTTAATTTTGTTGAGCCAAACGGTGTACATACGCAGCACATAGAATGTTACTGGCATAAGCATAAACAATGCATTAAAGAAATGATGGGATGCAAGCGTGATTTCTTACACTGGTGCCTACAAGAATTTATGTGGCGCGATAGATTTAATCGAAATGCTTTCAATAATTTATGTGAGCATATTAAAATATTTTATCCTATGCAAATAATGGTTCTGTATTTATTATATGTTTGCAATAAATAATAAATTTGTTGTTATTATTTTCTTATCTTATTTTGGTTAATTTGCAGAGTTTAAACTTTGGGGGGATATAGTTGAAAAGATCAACATTGGGGTGGTGATTGTTGAAAAGAGTATGTTGGGTGGGAAATAGCTGAAAAGATCCATATATATATATATATATATATATATATATATATATATATATATATATATAGGGGAAGAGGGGGATCTTTTTTGTTTCATGTACTGTTTCCAACTGTATGCCCTTGACGATTGGTTAGGTTAAGTTGTGATATTTTCGTTAAAACTAACGAAAATATCACTACTTAACCTAACCAATCATCAAGGGCGTACAGTTGACCTAACCGGGCATTCAGTTGACCTAACCGGGCATTCAATTAACTTAACCGGACAGAAAAATAACGGTCGAAACGAAACCTATTCACACAAATACTTAATGACATAAGCCAATATTACTAAAGAATACAATAACTCGTATTAGTTTTCAGTTGTATTGTTATAGTTTTTGACCTAATACAAAATTACAATAACAAACAACTTTTGAACCGCTCATTTCTCCAAAAGGAGACTTACATTCTGGAAATCAACGTAAAAATCTACATTAAATATATTATTTTCAACAAAATTGGAAACAGTACATTTAAGTTTTAATATATTCCTCAAGTGCATATTGAATGATATGAGAAGCGGTCATCATATTTTCGTTATCAGCAGAAATCTGTACCGAAGAAAGTTTTGTAAGTGCATGTGTCAAGTTTCGAAGAAAAGCCGGTTTGTGCGTCAAAGAATATTTATCACCAAAGGCTTGACAAAGGCTTTGCTCTTGTAAGCACTCACACGATATATTGTAAGCAGACTTCAAGAAAATAAACAGGAGGAAAACGAACTATAAAAACAGTTGAATTTTTACGTCAGTCATCGGCTTGGTACCGAAAACATTTCTCCAGCATAGACCTACCATACAATTTTTGTCTACTTAACTTCCGTGTCATTTTTCTCGGCCTTGACTCATTTAGCCTATATCGGCTGTCAAGTACCGTTATAGAAATTCAACGCGCGTTTAAACATTCCGTTTTCTTTGTCTGTGCAAATAACTCGCAGTGTTTTACATTTATTGAACTAACAGTCATTACTGTATTATTATACAATTTAACGTAATTTATAATCTGTTCTTTTTCTGATATTGTGTATTCATACTGACAATTAATTCCTAACACAGCAAACCATTTGTAACTGATTTATATCCAATGCCTTTTGTGTTATATGAACCGTACTGTAATCATTGCTATATTAAGTTTGCCAATTAAATGGAAAAGCCGTGCAGTCGATCAATTTTCCTTGTTGACTGCTAAATCAATTGGTGACACCCTCCCCCACAAAATATTAATTAACTATTTAATTATCCTGACAACATACTTAATTATTAATCACCACAGCCTCTACAAATAGGCTTAGTAATAAAAACCTAAAAAAAAATATCTAAGGCAATTAATTCTGACGGTTGGATTTTATGATACAGACATTTGTATTTTAATCAAAAGTTCTTCAACATGAATTAAGATTTTCCTTCCGCTTTTCACGCTTTGCATAATAAAGTTGAAGTCCTTTCTCGAGGGTCTTGAGAACGCTGCTTCGCTTCAAAACTGAAGGGTTTAATTACGCGCTGCTTTTAATTACGACTTAATTAGGTTTATAGAAGTCAGACAGGAATGCGAGTGTGCCCCAAGGTATAGATAAATTAAATTATATATATATATAATGTATATATAAACTCTAAGGTGAAGTAACAAGCCTGACCTTCGTTAGAATGAATAATTCGGATGGAAACAAACCAAAGTTATATATATATATATATATATATATATATATATATATATATATATATATTATATATATATATATATATATATATATATATATATATATATATATATATAGGGTGGGTCGTAAGTTTCCATACATAGGAAAAATTAAACGTTTGTTTTTATGTTTCAGATACCCTAAGAATATGCGTTTGACGTAAGATCTTGTTTACTGATGAAGCAAATTTTTACGTCAATGGAGAGGTTAATCGGCAAAACATACGTTATTGGAGTAATGCTAACCCTAACTGGCTGAGTCCGACGAAGATGCAAGGTGCCGGTAAAGTGATGGTGTGGGCCGGGATATGGGGTGACAGAATTATTGGACCAATTTTTGTCAGTGGAAATCTTAATGCCGAAAGGTATCTTAACATGTTGCAAGAAGAGATTTTCCCATCCCTGCTAAACGAGGAAGGTAACTTCCCAGTTTACTTCCAGCAAGATGGAGCTCCACCTCATTATGGTCTTCACGTGCGTCGGTATTTGGATCAGCAGCAGTTTCCGGATGCTTGGATTGGTCGGCGTGGTCCTGTGGAGTGGCCTCCCAGATCCCCAGATCTCACCCCCCTTGATTTCTATCTTTGGGGGCACTTGAAGGCCATGGTGTATCAGGAAAAGATACGAGACATAAATCTTCTAAAGGAACGTATCACCAACGCCATTACAAGCATAACGTCAACTGTGCTAATGCGTGTTCATCAACAGTGGGGAACACGTATTGAAATGTGTTTTCAAAACAATGGCAACCATGTATAGCATATTATATAAATAAAAATGGTTGTCCATAAAAAAATGTTTATTTTTCCTATGTATGGAAACTTACGGCCCACCCTGTATATATATACAGTATATATAATATATATGCAATTTTATCCTAAAAGCTGTAATCAGCCAGCTGATATAAGGTTTAAAATGAATGGTGAAGTAATTGAGGAAAGTACAAGAGTTTAAGTGTTTGGGTCAAACTATTACCAGCTCCTTCAGTGATGACTCGGATATAAGAAAACAATCTCGAAGCCTGTGTGCTAAAGCGAATATGACCATAAGGAACTTTCGTTTCTGTACAAGTGAAGCTAAAGACACACTCTTCGTACTTTCTGCAGTAATATATACGGTCAGCAACTCTGGGTGAATTATAAAAAAGGTTGTGGCAGAACCCTAAATTTGCTGTACAACAGGTCTTTTAGACTCTTACATAAATTACCCCCGAGATGCTCAGCTTCGCAAATGTTTGCTACCCGCAATGTCCCGAGCTTCCCGGAGGTAACAAGACGTGCTCAACACAGTCTAATGCAAAGAATTAAAAAATCAACCAACCCGATCATCCAAGCTATCCATGAGTCCTGCCATTTATCCTCTAAGCTATGGACTTCTTGGTACGAAAACGTCTGTCTGTAGCTCCACTTAACTTCGACAGTGCAGTATTATTTCAATCAATTGTATTATTTCTATCCTTAGTGTATGAAACGCATTGTATTAATAATGTCATATGGACTATAGTCTGCCAATAAACCTTTTCATTTCATTTCATTCATACACACACAGAGGCGTACTTAGCATTTTTCCGCCCCTAGCCGAGGCAGGGAAATTATCACCATTGTGGCTTATAGTTGTGCCATTTGATATCGCTAATTGCTATTAGAGGTTCTGTTCTTTTTATTTTAAAACTTATTTGTGAATCCATTTAATTTGTTTGTGCTTATAATTATTTATTTCCTATTTTTGTTTTTTCCCCTATTAAGTTGAAATACGACAAAATTTGCGCCCCTTTGCCTTACTCTGCCTATACATAAATGAATAAATATAATATATTATATATATATATATATATATATATATATATATATGGGAGTGAACTCAGAATGGTTCCCTGAGGTTTTTTATGATACACACAGACCGTGCGTGGAACAAGGAACTCTTCTGGGAAAATTAAATCCACTATAGTCCGAATAAGTAATGGTAAATGACAAACGCTAGTTTTTTTTCTTTTTCATGATGTTAGCCGACGTGGGCAATGGGTCACTCGCGAAGAGTCCCAAAAAATATAGCTTCCCTCACCAGCTATCTGCAAAGCAGATAGGATCCGGCTTTGGGACAGGATCTAGGGTTTAAAAGCAGCCTAGCCCCGCTACATTTAGAACCTCAATATAAGCAAAAGACTCGTTGCATTCACGTAACCATTACGTCGGATACATCAAAGAAAAAGGGGTAACTATTATATTTTTAACCAAAAACCAAAACTTAAACCTCAACTGGCAGAATTGAGCGTCCACTTTTCAAGGCACATAACATGTCCGTTTCATAGTGTTTGTCATCTACCATTACTTAGTCGGACTATAGTGGATTTAATTTTCCCAGAAGAGTTCCTTGTTCCATGCACGGTCTGTGTGTATCATATATATTATATATATATATATATATATATATATATATATATATATATAGTGTCAATATACATATATACAGTACGTATATATATATATATATATATATATATATATATATATATATAGTGTCAATATACATATATACAGTACGTATATATATATATAATATATATATATATATATATATATATATAGTGTCAATATACATATATAAGTACGTATATATATATATATATATTATATATAATATATATATATATATATATATATGAAAAGAAGGATCAACACAACGGCAAACATTTTCATTTATTTGTACATCAGACGTTTCGACAAATCTTTGTCATCATCAGTGAGTTAAGTCTTAAAACCTTAAAACAAAATTGAAAAGTGAAAGTTACATCAATACAATATTAAGACCATTAAAATTAAAACCTTAAAGCAAAATGAAAATTGCATCAATACAAAATTAAAAACATTTAAATTTCATCACTATAAAAACTAAAATTAAATTAAATTTCATCACTATAAAAACTAAAATTAAATTACCTCATAGGTAAATACACAATGTTTACATCCACCTCCATACTTGGCAAAGTCTAAGAGGACACTAGGTGGTCAGAGGATTAGAAAGGGTATATCTGTGAAACACGGTTGGTTGTCAAAAGAGTCGTAATTTGTAGGATGAGCTATTATTATTAAGGGAGGGTTTGTTTCTATAGATGTACAAAGATTCTAAAATTCGGAGTTCTGTAAGGTTATTGGATCTAGTTAAAATTTCAAACTGAGTTTTGTGAAGGGGATGGTCGTTTTCATCACTGTGGTTTCTAATTGCGGATTGTGGAGGGCTACTGAGGGGACGGTTGGTACGGACTGACAAGCCCAAATGTTGAGAAAGGCGCACCTCCAGTTGGAGTTGAGTGCTGCCAATATACGCAGCCTTACAGCTGTCGCACGTGTATTTGTAAACAACATTGGGGCATACAGTTTTGGGGAATTCATCTTTGAACTTTAAAAAATTTGATAATTTAAGTGGGTTGACGAAGGCGAATCTAAAATTTATTTGGGGATAACTAGACTTGAGTAGTTTGGACAATTCACTCGAATACGCAATGATAAATAACCATAAAAAGGTAATTTAATATATCTGGTTTCTTTTTGTACTGTAGTTACGGGGAGTTTAGTATCAAAAGTGTTATTTAAAAATTTCTTTAATTGGTTATCGAATAGATGAGAAGGGTAGTAATTGTTAATAAAGTACTGTTTTAAAAATTTAAATTCTTCGTTTAACGAAAAGTAATCCGAACAAATACGGTAACTTCTTGTTAATAATGTTACTATAGCACTAATCTTATATTTATAAAACATACAACTTAAATAATTGGTTCCCAAGCCAGTAAAAGTTTGTTTCCGAAATAGTGAAGTATGGAACTTATTATGGGCCCGTTTAACTAAAACATCCAGGAAAGGTAAACTATTATTTGTTTCGTTTCACACGTGTACTTAATGTTACTATGTTGTTTATTAAGATAATCAAGAAAAAGTTTTACGTGTGAAGGATGGTTAAATATTAAGAAAGTGTCATCCACGTATCTTCTGTAATATATGGGTTTAAAACTACTAGGACAATTTTTCAACCAAATTTCTTCGTAATGGCAAAGAAATGCATTTGCTAGTGTTGGGCTTAACGGGGAACCCATAGCTACCCCATCAATTGGCTGTAAAGGTTGCTATTAAATAAGAAAAGATTATCAAAACACACTATTTCGAGAAGGTTTTTAAATTGAGTCTGAGTGAGGCCATTAATAAGAGTATTATCAGTAGTGAATAACTTATTTAGTATGATATTTAATGTTTCTTTTAACGGGACATTAGTAAACAATGATGAGACATCAAAACTGGCCATAGTAAGAGAATCGGCATGATTGATCTCTTTATCTCTTTAGCAAAATCAACGAGTTGTTAATAGAATAATCATTAAAGGTGAGTTTGAAAGCAAGGGAACGAAGAATTTGGCTAAGTTATAATTGAATGTACCACATGCCGAAAGAATAGGTCTTAGTGGGAAGTTTGGCTTGTGGACTTTAGGTAAACCATATAGAATTCCTGGATTAGAACCAGAAGCAAATAAAAAATTGTATGTATTGTCAGCAATAATATTACTATTTTTTAATTTACGCAAACACCTATTAAGTTTATCTTCGAGTTTTAGTAATTTAGACAGAACATTCTCTTTTACCCTTTTAAATTTAGACGTATCCGACAAAATTGTCTCCATTCTATTTATGTAAACTGTTGAATCAATCAGCACTCCTTTACCCTTATCCGGTTTTGTAATGATGACAGAGTTATCCTTTTTCAAATTATTAAGAATTTTAAAATCTTGCTTATTAAAGAGGGGAGAAAACACCTTATGGGGTTTAAATTGTAAAAATTCTTAAAAGAGATGCTCTCCACTTGTTTTACCAAGTTATGAAACGAGAAATTTGGTCGGATCTCACAATTCTTAATATTCATGAGAAGATTTTCAAAGCCAGAGAAAAATTTATAAAAATTTAGTTTATAATGAGGTAGATCAAAATTTAAGCCTAACGACAATATTTCTTTCTCTCTAATACTTAAAACTTTATTAGAGAAATTACAAATAAAATTATCTGGATTATTAAAAAACGACTGAGTGATTCCCAATTTTTCCAATTTGGCAGCATGTATCCTTTTATGTCTGTTGACAGTTTTATCACAGCAAGTTTGAAATTTAGTAACTAAACAATGATAATCAATATAAGACACCCTAGATTTTAGACCAAACAGAGAATTTTTATATTTCAGCTTGAAAGAGTCTATTTGAAACTGAACAAGGCTATCTGTGATGAGAGTTTCTTGTCTAAGTGCAAAAGTTATAATATTGTGCCTAATTTCCTTAGATTTAAACTTTATAATAAACGCCTCCATAACTCCAAACTATATAAATCATGGCTACATAAATTATTAAATTTGGAGCTTCAATCGAAAACTAAAACAGTGAGTTTTCTCAAGCTGAAATATAAAAATTCTCTGTTTGGTCTAAAATCTAGGGTGTCTTATATTGATTATCATTGTTTAGTTACTAAATTTCAAACTTGCTGTGATAAAACTGTCAACAGACATAAAAGGATACATGCTGCCAAATTGGAAAAATTGGGAATCACTCAGTCGTTTTTTAATAATCCAGATAATTTTATTTGTAATTTCTCTAATAAAGTTTTAAGTATTAGAGAGAAAGAAATATTGTCGTTAGGCTTAAATTTTGATCTACCTCATTATAAACTAAATTTTTATAAATTTTTCTCTGGCTTTGAAAATCTTCTCATGAATATTAAGAATTGTGAGATCCGACCAAATTTCTCGTTTCATAACTTGGTAAAACAAGTGGAGAGCATCTCTTTTAAGAATTTTTAATTTTAAACCCCATAAGGTGTTTTCTCCCCTCTTTAATAAGCAAGATTTTAAAATTCTTAATAATTTGAAAAAGGATAACTCTGTCATCATTACAAAACCGGATAAGGGTAAAGGAGTAGTGCTGATTGATTCAACAGTTTACATAAATAGAATGGAGACAATTTTGTCGGATACGTCTAAATTTAAAAGGGTAAAAGAGAATGTTCTGTCTAAATTACTAAAACTCGAAGATAAACTTAATAGGTGTTTGCGTAAATTAAAAAATAGTAATATTATTGCTGACAATACATACAATTTTTTATTTGCTTCTGGTTCTAATCCAGGAATTCTATATGGTTTACCTAAAGTCCACAAGCCAAATTTCCCACTAAGACCTATTCTTTCGGCATGTGGTACATTCAATTATAACTTAGCCAAATTCTTCGTTCCCTTGCTTTCAAAACTCACCTTTAATGATTATTCTATTAACAACTCGTTTGATTTTGCTAAAGAGATAAAAGAGATCAATCATGCCGATTCTCTTACTATGGCCAGTTTTGATGTCTCATCATTGTTTACTAATGTCCCGTTAAAAGAAACATTAAATATCATACTAAATAAGTTATTCACTACTGATAATACTCTTATTAATGGCCTCACTCAGACTCAATTTAAAAACCTTCTCGAAATAGTGTGTTTTGATAATCTTTTCTTATTTAATAGCAACCTTTACAGCCAAATTGATGGGGTAGCTATGGGTTCCCCGTTAAGCCCAACACTAGCAAATGCATTTCTTTGCCATTACGAAGAAATTTGGTTGAAAAATTGTCCTAGTAGTTTTAAACCCATATATTACAGAAGATACGTGGATGACACTTTCTTAATATTTAACCATCCTTCACACGTAAAACTTTTTCTTGATTATCTTAATAAACAACATAGTAATATTAAGTACACGTGTGAAAACGAAACAAATAATAGTTTACCTTTCCTGGATGTTTTAGTTAAACGGGCCCATAATAAGTTCCATACTTCACTATTTCGGAAACAAACTTTTACTGGCTTGGGAACCAATTATTTAAGTTGTATGTTTTATAAATATAAGATTAGTGCTATAGTAACATTATTAACAAGAAGTTACCGTATTTGTTCGGATTACTTTTCGTTAAACGAAGAATTTAAATTTTTAAAACAGTACTTTATTAACAATTACTACCCTTCTCATCTATTCGATAACCAATTAAAGAAATTTTTAAATAACACTTTTGATACTAAACTCCCCGTAACTACAGTACAAAAAGAAACCAGATATATTAAATTACCTTTTTATGGTTATTTATCATTGCGTATTCGAGGTGAATTGTCCAAACTACTCAAGTCTAGTTATCCCCAAATAAATTTTAGATTCGCCTTCGTCAACCCACTTAAATTATCAAATTTTTTAAAGTTCAAAGATGAATTCCCCAAAACTGTATGCCCCAATGTTGTTTACAAATACACGTGCGACAGCTGTAAGGCTGCGTATATTGGCAGCACTCAACTCCAACTGGAGGTGCGCCTTTCTCAACATTTGGGCTTGTCAGTCCGTACCAACCGTCCCCTCAGTAGCCCTCCACAATCCGCAATTAGAAACCACAGTGATGAAAACGACCATCCCCTTCACAAAACTCAGTTTGAAATTTTAACTAGATCCAATAACCTTACAGAACTCCGAATTTTAGAATCTTTGTACATCTATAGAAACAAACCCTCCCTTAATAATAATAGCTCATCCTACAAATTACGACTCTTTTGACAACCAACCGTGTTTCACAGATATACCCTTTCTAATCCTCTGACCACCTAGTGTCCTTAGACTTTGCCAAGTATGGAGGTGGATGTAAACATTGTGTATTTACCTATTGAGGTAATTTAATTTTAGTTTTTATAGTGATGAAATTTAATTTAATTTTAGTTTTTATAGTGATGAAATTTAAATGTTTTTAATTTTGTATTGATGCAATTTTCATTTTGCTTTAAGGTTTTAATTTTAATGGTCTTAATATTGTATTGATGTAACTTTCACTTTTCAATTTTGTTTTAAGGTTTTAAGACTTAACTCACTGATGATGACAAAAGATTTGTCGAAACGTCTGATGTACAAATAAATGAAAATGTTTGCCGTTGTGTTGATCCTTCTTTTCATCTGTAAGCTCCGGTTCCCTAAGGAGAAGTCAATAGCTTTGATATTAACCCAGAGATATGGCCGATCGACATTGAACTATTACAGACAATGTGAAAGAGTCTATTTGAAACTGAACAAGGCTATCTGTGATGAGAGTTTCTTGTCTAAGTGCAAAAGTTATAATATTGTGCCTAATTTCCTTAGATTTAAACTTTATAATAAACGCCTCCATAACTCCAAACTATATAAATCATGGCTACATAAATTATTAAATTTGGAGCTTCAATCGAAAACTAAAACAGTGAGTTTTCTCAAGCTGAAATATAAAAATTCTCTGTTTGGTCTAAAATCTAGGGTGTCTTATATTGATTATCATTGTTTAGTTACTAAATTTCAAACTTGCTGTGATAAAACTGTCAACAGACATAAAAGGATACATGCTGCCAAATTGGAAAAATTGGGAATCACTCAGTCGTTTTTTAATAATCCAGATAATTTTATTTGTAATTTCTCTAATAAAGTTTTAAGTATTAGAGAGAAAGAAATATTGTCGTTAGGCTTAAATTTTGATCTACCTCATTATAAACTAAATTTTTATAAATTTTTCTCTGGCTTTGAAAATCTTCTCATGAATATTAAGAATTGTGAGATCCGACCAAATTTCTCGTTTCATAACTTGGTAAAACAAGTGGAGAGCATCTCTTTTAAGAATTTTTATAATTTTAAACCCCATAAGGTGTTTTCTCCCCTCTTTAATAAGCAAGATTTTAAAATTCTTAATAATTTGAAAAAGGATAACTCTGTCATCATTACAAAACCGGATAAGGGTAAAGGAGTAGTGCTGATTGATTCAACAGTTTACATAAATAGAATGGAGACAATTTTGTCGGATACGTCTAAATTTAAAAGGGTAAAAGAGAATGTTCTGTCTAAATTACTAAAACTCGAAGATAAACTTAATAGGTGTTTGCGTAAATTAAAAAATAGTAATATTATTGCTGACAATACATACAATTTTTTATTTGCTTCTGGTTCTAATCCAGGAATTCTATATGGTTTACCTAAAGTCCACAAGCCAAATTTCCCACTAAGACCTATTCTTTCGGCATGTGGTACATTCAATTATAACTTAGCCAAATTCTTCGTTCCCTTGCTTTCAAAACTCACCTTTAATGATTATTCTATTAACAACTCGTTTGATTTTGCTAAAGAGATAAAAGAGATCAATCATGCCGATTCTCTTACTATGGCCAGTTTTGATGTCTCATCATTGTTTACTAATGTCCCGTTAAAAGAAACATTAAATATCATACTAAATAAGTTATTCACTACTGATAATACTCTTATTAATGGCCTCACTCAGACTCAATTTAAAAACCTTCTCGAAATAGTGTGTTTTGATAATCTTTTCTTATTTAATAGCAACCTTTACAGCCAAATTGATGGGGTAGCTATGGGTTCCCCGTTAAGCCCAACACTAGCAAATGCATTTCTTTGCCATTACGAAGAAATTTGGTTGAAAAATTGTCCTAGTAGTTTTAAACCCATATATTACAGAAGATACGTGGATGACACTTTCTTAATATTTAACCATCCTTCACACGTAAAACTTTTTCTTGATTATCTTAATAAACAACATAGTAATATTAAGTACACGTGTGAAAACGAAACAAATAATAGTTTACCTTTCCTGGATGTTTTAGTTAAACGGGCCCATAATAAGTTCCATACTTCACTATTTCGGAAACAAACTTTTACTGGCTTGGGAACCAATTATTTAAGTTGTATGTTTTATAAATATAAGATTAGTGCTATAGTAACATTATTAACAAGAAGTTACCGTATTTGTTCGGATTACTTTTCGTTAAACGAAGAATTTAAATTTTTAAAACAGTACTTTATTAACAATTACTACCCTTCTCATCTATTCGATAACCAATTAAAGAAATTTTTAAATAACACTTTTGATACTAAACTCCCCGTAACTACAGTACAAAAAGAAACCAGATATATTAAATTACCTTTTTATGGTTATTTATCATTGCGTATTCGAGGTGAATTGTCCAAACTACTCAAGTCTAGTTATCCCCAAATAAATTTTAGATTCGCCTTCGTCAACCCACTTAAATTATCAAATTTTTTAAAGTTCAAAGATGAATTCCCCAAAACTGTATGCCCCAATGTTGTTTACAAATACACGTGCGACAGCTGTAAGGCTGCGTATATTGGCAGCACTCAACTCCAACTGGAGGTGCGCCTTTCTCAACATTTGGGCTTGTCAGTCCGTACCAACCGTCCCCTCAGTAGCCCTCCACAATCCGCAATTAGAAACCACAGTGATGAAAACGACCATCCCCTTCACAAAACTCAGTTTGAAATTTTAACTAGATCCAATAACCTTACAGAACTCCGAATTTTAGAATCTTTGTACATCTATAGAAACAAACCCTCCCTTAATAATAATAGCTCATCCTACAAATTACGACTCTTTTGACAACCAACCGTGTTTCACAGATATACCCTTTCTAATCCTCTGACCACCTAGTGTTCCTTAGACTTTGCCAAGTATGGAGGTGGATGTAAACATTGTGTATTTACCTATTGAGGTAATTTAATTTTAGTTTTTATAGTGATGAAATTTAATTTAATTTTAGTTTTTATAGTGATGAAATTTAAATGTTTTTAATTTTGTATTGATGCAATTTTCATTTTGCTTTAAGGTTTTAATTTTAATGGTCTTAATATTGTATTGATGTAACTTTCACTTTTCAATTTTGTTTTAAGGTTTTAAGACTTAACTCACTGATGATGACAAAAGATTTGTCGAAACGTCTGATGTACAAATAAATGAAAATGTTTGCCGTTGTGTTGATCCTTCTTTTCATCTGTAAGCTCCGGTTCCCTAAGGAGAAGTCAATAGCTTTGATATTAACCCAGAGATATGGCCGATCGACATTGAACTATTACAGACAATGTGAAAGAGTCTATTTGAAACTGAACAAGGCTATCTGTGATGAGAGTTTCTTGTCTAAGTGCAAAAGTTATAATATTGTGCCTAATTTCCTTAGATTTAAACTTTATAATAAACGCCTCCATAACTCCAAACTATATAAATCATGGCTACATAAATTATTAAATTTGGAGCTTCAATCGAAAACTAAAACAGTGAGTTTTCTCAAGCTGAAATATAAAAATTCTCTGTTTGGTCTAAAATCTAGGGTGTCTTATATTGATTATCATTGTTTAGTTACTAAATTTCAAACTTGCTGTGATAAAACTGTCAACAGACATAAAAGGATACATGCTGCCAAATTGGAAAAATTGGGAATCACTCAGTCGTTTTTTAATAATCCAGATAATTTTATTTGTAATTTCTCTAATAAAGTTTTAAGTATTAGAGAGAAAGAAATATTGTCGTTAGGCTTAAATTTTGATCTACCTCATTATAAACTAAATTTTTATAAATTTTTCTCTGGCTTTGAAAATCTTCTCATGAATATTAAGAATTGTGAGATCCGACCAAATTTCTCGTTTCATAACTTGGTAAAACAAGTGGAGAGCATCTCTTTTAAGAATTTTTACAATTTTAAACCCCATAAGGTGTTTTCTCCCCTCTTTAATAAGCAAGATTTTAAAATTCTTAATAATTTGAAAAAGGATAACTCTGTCATCATTACAAAACCGGATAAGGGTAAAGGAGTAGTGCTGATTGATTCAACAGTTTACATAAATAGAATGGAGACAATTTTGTCGGATACGTCTAAATTTAAAAGGGTAAAAGAGAATGTTCTGTCTAAATTACTAAAACTCGAAGATAAACTTAATAGGTGTTTGCGTAAATTAAAAAATAGTAATATTATTGCTGACAATACATACAATTTTTTATTTGCTTCTGGTTCTAATCCAGGAATTCTATATGGTTTACCTAAAGTCCACAAGCCAAATTTCCCACTAAGACCTATTCTTTCGGCATGTGGTACATTCAATTATAACTTAGCCAAATTCTTCGTTCCCTTGCTTTCAAAACTCACCTTTAATGATTATTCTATTAACAACTCGTTTGATTTTGCTAAAGAGATAAAAGAGATCAATCATGCCGATTCTCTTACTATGGCCAGTTTTGATGTCTCATCATTGTTTACTAATGTCCCGTTAAAAGAAACATTAAATATCATACTAAATAAGTTATTCACTACTGATAATACTCTTATTAATGGCCTCACTCAGACTCAATTTAAAAACCTTCTCGAAATAGTGTGTTTTGATAATCTTTTCTTATTTAATAGCAACCTTTACAGCCAAATTGATGGGGTAGCTATGGGTTCCCCGTTAAGCCCAACACTAGCAAATGCATTTCTTTGCCATTACGAAGAAATTTGGTTGAAAAATTGTCCTAGTAGTTTTAAACCCATATATTACAGAAGATACGTGGATGACACTTTCTTAATATTTAACCATCCTTCACACGTAAAACTTTTTCTTGATTATCTTAATAAACAACATAGTAATATTAAGTACACGTGTGAAAACGAAACAAATAATAGTTTACCTTTCCTGGATGTTTTAGTTAAACGGGCCCATAATAAGTTCCATACTTCACTATTTCGGAAACAAACTTTTACTGGCTTGGGAACCAATTATTTAAGTTGTATGTTTTATAAATATAAGATTAGTGCTATAGTAACATTATTAACAAGAAGTTACCGTATTTGTTCGGATTACTTTTCGTTAAACGAAGAATTTAAATTTTTAAAACAGTACTTTATTAACAATTACTACCCTTCTCATCTATTCGATAACCAATTAAAGAAATTTTTAAATAACACTTTTGATACTAAACTCCCCGTAACTACAGTACAAAAAGAAACCAGATATATTAAATTACCTTTTTATGGTTATTTATCATTGCGTATTCGAGGTGAATTGTCCAAACTACTCAAGTCTAGTTATCCCCAAATAAATTTTAGATTCGCCTTCGTCAACCCACTTAAATTATCAAATTTTTTAAAGTTCAAAGATGAATTCCCCAAAACTGTATGCCCCAATGTTGTTTACAAATACACGTGCGACAGCTGTAAGGCTGCGTATATTGGCAGCACTCAACTCCAACTGGAGGTGCGCCTTTCTCAACATTTGGGCTTGTCAGTCCGTACCAACCGTCCCCTCAGTAGCCCTCCACAATCCGCAATTAGAAACCACAGTGATGAAAACGACCATCCCCTTCACAAAACTCAGTTTGAAATTTTAACTAGATCCAATAACCTTACAGAACTCCGAATTTTAGAATCTTTGTACATCTATAGAAACAAACCCTCCCTTAATAATAATAGCTCATCCTACAAATTACGACTCTTTTGACAACCAACCGTGTTTCACAGATATACCCTTTCTAATCCTCTGACCACCTAGTGTCTCTTAGACTTTGCCAAGTATGGAGGTGGATGTAAACATTGTGTATTTACCTATTGAGGTAATTTAATTTTAGTTTTTATAGTGATGAAATTTAATTTAATTTTAGTTTTTATAGTGATGAAATTTAAATGTTTTAATTTTGTATTGATGCAATTTTCATTTTGCTTTAAGGTTTTAATTTTAATGGTCTTAATATTGTATTGATGTAACTTTCACTTTTCAATTTTGTTTTAAGGTTTTAAGACTTAACTCACTGATGATGACAAAAGATTTGTCGAAACGTCTGATGTACAAATAAATGAAAATGTTTGCCGTTGTGTTGATCCTTCTTTTCATCTGTAAGCTCCGGTTCCCTAAGGAGAAGTCAATAGCTTTGATATAATATATATATATAATATATATATATAAATATATATATATATATATTATATGCCAACATTCGCAGCTTAATAATAGGTAACACTGTTTGCATATAAGTGAAGTAAGACAGTGGTACTGGTAATAACAATAAATCCAGGAGTTAGCACAATGGGCCCCATTAGTATCTTGAGCGTTGTGCCAGTTTCTGGCCCTCCTGACATATATATATATATTATATAGATGTGTGTATATATATATATATATGTAGTGTGTGTGTGTGTGTGTGTGTGTGTGTATGCATTCTTGGTTACCTTACGAAACTGAGACAACCTTTAGGATACACACAAAGCCCATCGCGAAACATATGTGCGTGTAGCGACATAGATTCAGACATTTTTTTTTCCTAAAGATTATTAAATATAATTAAAAAGGGATTTAATGAAGATGAAGCTCGGTTAGGTTAGGTTAGGCTATTTAGATTACACTGCCCAAACAAGTACTTTTCATCATATATAATCATGGGTCGGCGAGATAGCTGTTGGGACGCTGATTCCAAATCTGTTTTCGGTTTTCCTCTAGCACGTCTAGTTTTCGAGATGAGACCGATCATAATATGTACAGGGTGTCCCAGAATTAACTATCATTTCAATGAAATCGGACAAATTTTTTAAAACACACTTTTATTTATGTTTATCATGTTTAATATGTGTTAAAAATGTATAAATTTCTAAATTTTTTTCATATTTTTATTTTCATAATTTTTCAGTTTTTCATAGTTTTATTTTCATTCTCTTTCAGAACCCTATTAATAATGAATACACAAGAACGCATCTTTGTTGTAACATCCCGTATCAAAGGAATGCAATGTAATGAAATCAGAGAAAAATTTACAAGAAGATTCCACAGAACCGGTCGTACAGACAAAGCGATCGTGAACTTGTGAACAAATTTAAAAGAACTGGATCCGTACACGACGAGGTGGGAAGAGGACGCCCAAGGACAGCACGTAACAGTACCGAACAGGTACGACAATTGTTGAGGATGAACCAACAACTTCGGTTAGGGAGGCCGGTCGAAGACTCAACATATCCAAGACAACAGTTTATAGAATGTTGCGTTCGACAATGATGAAAAAGGCTTATCACATTCAAGTACTGCATGCCCTAAATGAAGAGGATTATCCAAATCGAGCAGCAAGGTGTGCAGAAATTGTGGATCAAATCGAAAATGAAAGTTTATTGGATAACATCTTATTCAGTGATGAGGCGACTTTCCACACGTGTGGTAAAGTCAATCAACACAACTGTCGTATCTGGTCCAATGAAAGACCGTCTGAAGTCATAGAATGGCAAAGAGACTCTCCAAAAGTTATCGTGTGGCTTGGAATGACCAAATCCAAAATTTATGGCCCATTCTTCTTTGCGGAAGCAACTGTAACAGGTACCGTCTACCTTGATATGCTTCAGCAGTTTCTCGAACCACAGCTTCTTGATGATGGCATTCTTGATAATGTTGTGTTTCAACAAGATGGAGCACCATGCCATTATGCTCTAATTGTTCGAGAATACCTCAACAGACGCCTTCCGAATCGGTGGATTGGACGTGGAGGACCTCGACCTTGGCCTCCGCGTTCTCCGGATTTGACACCCGTGGATTTCTTTGCATGGGGTTTCATAAAAACAAAGGTTTATCGCCAAAAGATCAATAGTTTAGCTGAACTTAAAGAACGCATCCAGTTGGCAGTGCGGGAGATAACACCTGAAATGCTTCAAAATGTGTTTCGCAGCGCTGAGGATAGATTTGAAATTTGCAGAGATACAGACGGTGCACATGTTGAAACTTCTCAATAAAGTTTTGACTTATGATTATAAATCTATTTGTTTTGTATCATAATTTAGTAATAAACACAAAATTATGTCAGTTTTTATTAAATTTGTCCGATTTCATTGAAATAGATAGTTAATTCTGGGACACCCTGTAAATAATAAATATATATATATATATATATAATATAATACTATATATAATATATATAATATGCATATACTTACGGTATATATAATATAATATATAATACTATATATACAATATATAATATGCATATAACTGTATATAATATAATATATAATACTATATATACAGGGTGTACATAAAGTCAGGATCTATTTTGTGAAGCACTTGGAAATTATATGGAATTCAATCATAAAATGATAAAGTGGTAACATTTATTAAATAATTAAGAGTAGGATTCGACGTGACGCCCATCAGTATCCTGCACAGCTCAAATCGTTCCGCAGCATTTCTAAACACTTCTGGAGCATTTGCGGGGTTATGTTATCTGCAGCAGTTCGTATACGTGTACGTAAGTTTTCAAGACTCGTAATCTTCGTCTGATAGACGTGCGATTTGATAAAGCCCCATGCAAAGAAATCTAAAGGGGTTAAATCTGGTGATCTCGCTGGCCAAGGTCTGTTGCTTCCGCGTCCGATCCAGCGATTTGGAAAACGTCCATTTAGATAATCCTGAACAATTTTGGCATAGTGACAAGGAGCACCATCATGTGATAGACGACGGTACTAACATCCTATCCCCAATCAGCTGAGGTTCAAGGAATTGCTGCAACATGTCCAGATAAATAAGCCCCGTAACTGTAGCTTCAGCAAAGAAAAAGGACCATAAACCTTAGATTTTGTTAAACCCAGCCAGACATTAACTTTAGGTGAGTCTCTTTCCCAATTTTGGACGAAATCATTCGGTCTTTCATCTGCCCAAATTCGACAGTTATGGCGATTTACTTTTCCACACGTATGGAAAGTGGCTTCATCACTAAAGAGAATGTTGTCCATTAAATTATCACTCCAGATTTGTTCTACAAGATCAGCACACACAGCACTTCGTCGAGGGAAATCTTCCTCATGTAAATCATGTAAAACCTGCAAATGATAGCTTTTCTTCTGCAAATTAACTTTCAGAATTTTGTGCACAGATGACGTCGGGAGGCCGAGTCTGTGTGATGCAGCACGAACGGACGTACGTGGCTCCTCAGTGATAATTCCGCGTAATGCATTCACAGTAAGATCTGACATACACGGTCGTCCTGATCTTGCTTCATCATTTACAGATCCCGTTCGTTTAAATTTGTTCACCAATTTTCGTATTGTCTTGTCTATTGGCCCCGGCTTATGAAATCTCCTTCTAAACTTCTCTCTGATGTCACTGTATTTCTTTCCCTCGATTCGCCAAATTACTATTGCCACACGCTCTTCTGTATTCATTCTAAGGGCTTCTGAAAAGAAAAATAGAAAAAAAATAATTATTTCACAAAAATAGATCCTGACTTTATGTACACCCTGTATAATATATAATATGCATATAACTATATATAATATAATATATAATACTATATATACCGTATATAATATGCGTCCTTTATACATGTAGCGGAGTATTTTGTCGTTGCAGCTTAGGTGTAGGGTTTTGCTTTACCGTTTCTGTACCCTCATGTTGTCAGGTTGTCTTGTGGTATTTTAGGTGAGAGCAGTTGCTGGCCACAAATTTGCAAACGTTGCACATGTACATCCTTTTATTCTTTGGCGTAACAGTCACATGTCTAGTTGTGTGTTGTGTTTTGTTTTGTGTCGCCGACTTAAACATTTTATCTTTTTAGGTGATTTACATCAACCTACTCATCGATATCATGCCTCAAAAGTGTAAAAATCACCCCAACAATTTCTGTTACGTGTGCGGCTCGTTCGCGACTAAATCAGAACGACGTAAAATCACGATGGATCTTCGGAAAACTTACCGGTTATACTGTACTTCGGCTGTCCACTAGGCGACCAAGATAAGGCGTGGGCGCCACATGCTATCTGTACCGCTTGTTCGAATGGATTACGTTACTGGTTGAATCAAAGGAAAAAGTCGATGCCGTTCGCTATACCCATTATATGGAGGGAGCCGAGAGACCATCATGGCGACTGTTACCTTTGCAATGTTAACATAACTGGATTCTCCGTGAAGAACAAGAATAATATCGTTTATCCGAACGTGGACTCCGCGATAAGACCGATCACTCACGATGACACGATGCCAATTCCGGTACCTCCACAGCATGGACTCAATTCTTTAGAAGACGAAAGGGAATCCGACGAAGGTGCGATTGGCAGAGATGCGGGACCTTCGGCCGATCTTAACTACACACCTGACGAAGAGCAATCGGAGCCGGAGAGGCTAACCAAAAATGAGTTGAATGACCTCATTAGAGACCTAGCCCTCTCCAAAGAGAAATCAGAACTTCTCTCCTCGAGACTTACTTAAGAAGAACGTTTGAGTGTGTTACTATCGTAAACGAAACCATGATTTGGCAACATTCTTTACAGTAGACGGTCCGCTCTGCTATTGCCATGATATCAATGGACTTTTCGAGAACTTGTCATAGGTACACACACCATCTGAGTGGCGTTTATTCATTGATTCCTCACAGTGAAGCTTGAAAGCGGTTCTCCTGCATAACGGGAACTTAAAGCCGTCCATCCCGATCGCCCACTCCGTTCATCTAAAGGAGACGTACGATAACATGAATATACTACTCGAACCAATCCAATACAGCACTCATCAATGGAATATCTGTGGTGATCTCAAAGTCATTGGTATGTTAATGGACATGCAAAGAGGGTTCACGAAATACTGTTGTTTCCTATGCCTATGGGACAGCCGTGCTACCGCGGATCGTTACATCAGACATGACTGACATCAAAGAAGCACACACGAGCTAGGAACGGGCAGTGTCCAGTGTGTTCCTTTAGTTGATCCAAAGGAGATTTTCCTGCCACCTCTCCACATTAAGCTTGGTTTAATGAAAAATTTTGTGAAAGCGATGGGTAAGGCGAATTCGAGAGGGTTTCGATACCTTGTTGAGAAATTTGCAAACATCAGTGCCGCCAAATTGAAGGAGGGAATCTTTGTGGGGCCCCAAATCAAGGAGGTTCTGCAGAATGAAGGCTTTGAAGAAAGCCTCAATACCTTAGAACTAAAAGCATGGCAGGCTTTCAAATGGATTTGTGGAAACTTCTTGGGTAACCACAAGTCTCCCGCATATAAATATGGGGTTCAGAAACTACTCGATGCATATCAAGAAATGGGCTGTCGCGTCCTTGAAAATACATTTTTTACATTTGCATCTAGATTTCTTTCACGAAAACCTTGGCGCGGTGAGTGATAAACAGGGGTAACGCTTCCATCAAGACATCCAGTTAATGGAAAATCGTTACCAAGGTTTCTGGAACGAAAGTATGCTGGCAGACTACTGCTGAATGTTGTACCGCGACGATCCGGACAAGGTTTACAAAAGAAAATCGTACTCGCAACGTTTTTAGGGTTGATGCACATTTCTTTTTATGAATAAAGTTGTACTTTTACGATAAATTGTATTGAAATTAACACCAGTCATATTTCGATAACTAAATGTGCTAGAGGAAAACCGAAAACAGATCTGGAATCTGCGTACAAAGCTGGTCTAGAAAAGTGTGCACACATCTTTGATGAGAGAAAAAAGTTTGATTTTGTCGACCAGTGTTATTTGGTTAAATGTCGATATCCACGATTGAAAATGTGAAGATATTGCAGTTTCCTAAGGTAGCTGAAGGTGTGTGTGTGTGTGTGTGTGTGTGTGTGTGTGTGTGTGTGTGTGTGTGTAGTAGCTTCTATGGATACATCAATAATTTGTATGTCTTTAGTCTCAAAGTTGATGACGACTTGGTAGATAGACGCTGACATTTACTCGTCCATTTTCTATTAATTTTACTTTGTTTTCAGAATACTTCGTTTCAAATCGTGTTTTACCGATATTGATAAGACAAAATGGCTGGGAGGAAGAACAAATTGGAATTTCCGTGGGAGTGGGGGCACGCGCCCCTCTTCCAACTAATGGAGGGAAGCGAGGAGGGAGGAAAATTTGGGTTGTGTATTAATAATAGTTGCGCGTGCATTCAACAAACACACGAAAAGGTGAATTGACATGAAAGCTGCTTCAATTTTACTTTTGACATGAAACATATTGAATGAAATTACACCAATATTCTTCTTTTTTTTTTAAATTAAAACTGAGTTTATGCTTTGTTGAATAGGTTTTAGGTTTTTTTGTTACAGGTTTATTCACCTCCTTTGCAACATCCAAGGTCATACGACGGCGGGGCTCTACATCTCTAGGTGGGATCCGAACCACGGGACGGTGTACCATCCAACTACTCTCGAGACCTACTGTCACTTAATTTCGCTGATCGACAGGAAACGGTGTTACGACACTGGCACCGACGTAGCCCTTACGTAAAATGGGGTGACTCCGAAGGGAATGAAGTAATTCAGATAGTTTTAAATAAATTCGGTAAAACTACCAATTTTTTTATATATATAATTACTTGTTTTTTAAAGGTAACAAATTCTTTTTCAAATTTCGAACGTTTTTGTTTTTGTAATTATTACGTCACTTAAAAAAAATCCTCAGGATAGTGTCCGAAGTCATATTTGATGTACGGTGCCAAAGTACTACGTAAACTTTGGCCCTGAAAAAAAATTTCGACACTTAACCCATAGTGCCAAGAGCCAGTAAAACCAGCGCCAGGCCGTGTCCTAGTGAGCTATAAAATTAAGTGAGTGCCAGAAACTGGCACAGCAATCAAGACAATGAATGTTGCCCATTGTGCCAATTCCTTGATTATATTGTTATTATTAATGGCACTATTGGCAGTCGAACCCCCGACCTCAGTGTCTTCGATTCACTTCGCGAGTCTCATTTGGTTAACACCATTTCCCTGAAAGCGAGGTCGGGGGTTCGAATCCCGATAATGCTGGTAATAATAACACAGGAATTAGAGCAATGGGCCTCATTCGTTTGGCCTGAGCGCTGTGCCAGTTTCTGACCTTCCTCACTAGTTACACTGGGTGACTTTTTTTTGTCACATGAACAAAAATGGGTGGATCTTATAGGTTTTTACTTCTGAGTTCAAAAATCACCTCAAAATTTGTCTATCACCCACCAATATTGAGTGACTCGAAAATAAAATTTGGACTAATTTATAGACGTAATAGCAATATCAAAGTAGAAAATGTATATTGAACTCACCTAAAATAGAGCTACTGATGATTTACGCTTGTATTTCGCCTCTGGACCATCCCTTGACAATGTCCAGCAGTAGTCAGCCAACATGCTGGGGTTCCACTTGCTCTGGTATCGCCTCTCCATCCCTGTGCTCATCACTAACATCGCCTAAGTTTGTTGTGAAGAAGTCGAGATGTGGGTCAAGAAAATGAATTTTAAAAACGACATGTTGCACCCCATGACTTTGTAGGCCTTGAGAAGTTCTTCAACAAGTGATTCGTAATTTTCGGCCTTGAAGTTTCCGAGGAAATTTGTGGTCACTACTTTAAATGCTCTCCAAGCTGCTCCTTCAACTTCACTTAAATTTTCATCAAACGCGCTGTCTCTCATGATTTCTCTAATTTGCGGGCCCACAAATATCCCTTCTTTGATTTTGACCACGCTGATCCTCGGAAATTTCTGTTTCAAGTAGAGAAACCCACTGCCATTTTGATCCACACCCTTAACAAAATTTTTCATTAAACCAAGTTTAATATGTAGTGGTGACAAAAACGTTTTTGGATTAACCAGAGGTAGACTGGTGACATTTTTATGTCCTGTAATCAACGCTTGTCGAGGTGGCCATTGTTTCTTTGAGTAATGGCTTTCCTGTGCTCGGCTGTCCCATTCGGCCATTCACAGAGGAAACAACAGAATTTCGTATAACCCAGTTGTAAACCAAAGAGAAGTGCAATCACTTTCAAGTCTTCACAGATATGCCAAGAGTATTATCATATTGGATATATTTCACAAGCAGGTGCATATTGTCGTATGATTCCTTCATATGAACGGCATGTGCTATTGGAACTGAAGGATATTTATTTCCATTATGGAGTAACAGCTTTTAAACTCAGCTTCGATGAATCAATAAATAGGCGCCATTCGTTTGGATCATGTTGTTGGCCAAGGGTTTCCATGAGAAAGTCCACATTATTACATTATATTAAATTGCCTTCCTGAGAAAAAAAGGGTAAAAGTCTCTTTGATGTTTGCGATAAAAAGATATTTGAGTGATTTTTTTTTAGAAGATTTCAACCTTTCAATCTGGAAGCCAAAAGTTCAGACTGATCTTTTGACAATTTCAGATCACGGACAAGCTCGTTCAGGTCTGCTTGAAAGTGACGCTCTGTCGATGAACAAGATGGTTCAAACATTGGATCAACATCGTCCGTCAGTAAACCATGTTGAGCTTCGTCATTACATTGTACATCAGTTTCATTTTCATCATCTAAACTCCACGTTTCCGGTGACCATGGCACTAGCAAACGTTTATTATATAAAACAGGCCTTATGGCTGATGGTAAATTTGGGTATTGTACCGTATGTTTATATTTTGCAGTAATGCCTAGCATATTTGTTAAGCAGAAATAACAATCTGTTAAATGGTCTTTTGGCTCTCTCCATATCATCGGAACAGCAAACGGCATTTGACGAGACCCATTTAGTCAGCCTGTCAGAAGTCTTAAACACGTAATACAGCATATATGAGGTGCCCACGTCTTGTCCTGATCCCCTACCTTGCAACCAAAATAAAGTTCGTATGCTTTTTTGACGAGAGGGGTGAAATTTTGCCTTTGACATTTAAAAGTTAACTCTCCGCACACATAACAGAAACAGTTTGGATGGTTGACACACTTACGTGGCATTCTGTCATGAAACAATATAAACGCACTGACACAAAAAATTATTAAGGAAAACCACGAATAAAATGCACGATGTTCATTGAGCGAAATCAAGTGGGTAACTGACAAATGAAAGTCAACAGTGATGTGCAGCAACTTATAAGCAGAGGAGGAGCAAGGGGTAGACCCCGCCCCCTTCTTATTCTGACTCAAATCCTAAGTACAGTAATGCAAATTCGTGTCACTCTAAAACTGTGGGTGATAGAAAAATTCTGTTTTCATTTCGTAATCAACGTAAAAAATTACATATAGTTCAAAGAAAATTATCTCTGTGACAAAAACTTTGTTGACCAGTGAATTACTGTATCATTATTAAGTGTAACTAGGGGAGAACTAGTCATAAAAAACAGACAGGATAATGTTCCATCCACCTGCAACGCTCAAACATAATTATGCATACATTTGAGACGGTTGCCCCAGTTTTGAAATATACAGGGTGATCCAATAAGGTGTTTAAAATTGTGTACTTTTTGGGGGGGGGGGAGGAATTACCTTTTTGGATCACTCTGTATAACGTATGTAAAGGTCTATAGAAAGTAAAACCAATGTATGTAATATTAACAAGACATTGCCGATACGTTGTTAATCTTAAATTATTTGTCTGCAATCTGCAAAAAGAGAAGCAATATTACACGATAACGCGAGTTACTACCTTCTGTCGTAACGTGGTTATAGATTGCTTTCTCAGTAAGGAATGTTACAGAGTGAAATCAATAAAGTTTCAGACCAGAGAATTCAAACTGCAATTGCCGAGTTATCCCCTTTTGGCATACAAAGACGACGATGAGCAATTGTTGCCTGCTAACAAAACACACGGTGCCTGTAGCTCAGTAAATAACACTGTGTTCCTATAAGGGAAGTGAAGACACAGAGGTCGTGGTTTGACTCCCGATGGTTGATAATAATCCAGGGTCGCAATAGGCCGCATTAATTGGCCTGAGCGATGTGCCAGTTTCTAGCCTTCTTGACTGATCATTACTACGAATAAAAAGGTCCTTAATTTACGTAACAGAAATGAATAAATGATAATACATTAAAGATAATAATAATAATAAATAAAGAATAATAGAAGTAATTATGTTCATTACAAAGCTGTAAAAATGAAGATTGAAATAACAAAGTAATAAGTGAAATAAATGAAGAATGAGCGAGACGACTTCTTCCATCAATCTACGTCCAACATTTTCCATTTTTAGGCCTTCAATCGATACATCCATAAAAAAAAATGAAATGAAAAGCTTTTTTCGTCTCGAGTAACCGCCTTTAACCTCGTGACAAACAATTCCTTTTGGGTAAAAAAAAATTCGTGCAGTAACTGATGCTTCAGTTAAGAAAAATCTTTTTTATTAAGAGAATAAAGCGTACAAAAGTTATGATCGGGTGAAATATATTTATTTTCTATTTTTACAATATGATTTTTTTAAGAAATGCGAACTTCAGAAAAATCAACAATTTCTTTATGAATTCCATTATGCATGTTGAGAGGTTTAAATTTGAACGTTTGTTAACGTTATGCAGGGGACGTTAGAACAAAGTCAATCCGATCATAATTTTTGGACAACACTGTCTGTTGAGAGGTTTAAATTTGCAATTTTGTTAACGTTTAGTTATACAGGACGTTAGAACAAAGTCGATCCGATCATGATTTTTGGACCACAGACAGTGTGGTCCAAAATCATGATCGGATCGACTTTGTTCTAACGTATCCTGTATAACGTTAACAAACTTACAAATTTAAGCCGCTCAACACAGAATGGAATCCACACAGAAATTGTTGATTTTTTAAAATTGGCATTTCTTAAGAATCATATTGTAAAAATGACAAAATAAATATATTTCACCCTATCACAACTTTTGAACTACACTGCACGCTTCATCCTATAAAAAAAAAACACGTTTGAAAAAACTTATAACTGAATTTAAGCGCTAAACTTTTTCAGATTTTTTTAAAAAGGTCTTAATTTAAATTACGAATACTCAGTGTGAATAATATGCGTTTGGTTAACATTCATAATGATAGATTCTCCATATCTAATTCGAAAGAATGAATTTGAATTTAAAAGCAGTAAATACTGTAACTTCCTTTCACAAACAGCTTACTTATTATTTCCTTCTGACAGGTAAATAGTATCATTGGAATAAGAGTTCAGTTTGGTGCATTTGACCGCATACTCCGAAACAGGAAGCATTTACAAAAATTACAGAAATTACAGAAGTTACAGGTTAACAAGGACCAGAGAAAAAAACGTTCGAGAGAGAGAGAGAGAGAGAGAGAGAGAGAGAGAGAGAGAGAGCGTAAAAACCTTCATATAATTTTGTATACTGTGAACATGTAAAACTTTCATTAACAAATAGCACCAGTAGAATATAGTATAGGATAGAAAAGGCTAATCTTCTTCTTCTTATGACAACAATTGTTGACAAAAAGTATAGGAAAGTTAAAAAAGCGAGGATAATGTGGGAAAAAAAGAAGAGATTTTAGAATATTTTCATACCGTGCCAACACTTATCTCGTGTATCCAGGAACGTGTAAAATAAGGGATAACATGAAAAACTACATTACACCTCATGCATTTTTGAAGAATGTCTTTTCTTATTTACCTCATACTAGTACTGAACTACAGACTAACAAAGACCCTAAGATCCCCTCCCCCCCAAAGGTTAGTCCGAGGAAACGGAAATTTGGTGAGAGAGAAAGATGACAAAGAAAAGTGTCTTTGAATGGAAATTAATTTTTATACCTTGCTTGCTTACACTTATTAAAATGTGAAACAGTCATACCTGAACAGTGAACATAAGTGGTAGTAAAGTGCAGGACAGGCGAGATTCATCTTTTCCCACCAGATACTTCTGGCAGAAAATAGTTTTGAAAGAAGAGGTATAGGAGAGTTGGAAAAGTATAATGAAAGGAGAAAATATTTATAACATCCACTTATCACATGACAGCACCCACTCACTCGAAAAGAATAGTTTAACTAAAAATAGTAATAGTAGTTACAATTAACAGTGAAAAGGTAAAACGATCGTAATTTACTTGCCAGCAACATTTGATTAAAATTTAAGATTCCACAAAGCTTCATCACCATTAAGATTAGTTTAAATATCCTTTTAAAATAAGGAGAAGTAAAAACCCCGTCTGAGTAATCCGGGACAGACAGAAAGTCGTAAATCACTGTTGACAGTAATTTCATGGTGGTCCGAAAATTTAAAACGATTTTTTTCAGTTATTTTAACTTTAATAAAACGAAATAGCGCTGGATTTTCCGTTGATATTTTCTGTGGATTGAGGTTAATTATCAAAACTTTTTTAATCCTCAGAAACCTTCGCTCATCAGCATGTTTTGTTTTGGATACTATACAGGTGTCCCAGAATTAACTATCTATTTCAATGAAATCGGACAAATTTTTTAAAAACACACTTTTATTTATGTTTATCATGTTAATATGTTAAAAATGTATAAATTTCTAAATTTTTTTCATAATTTTATTTTCATAATTTTTCATAGTTTTCATAGTTTTATTTTCATTCTCTTTCAGAACCCTATTAATAATGAATACACAAGAACGCATCTTTGTTGTAACATCCCGTATCAAAGGAATGCAATGTAATGAAATCAGAGAAAAATTTACAAGAAGATTCCACAGAACCAGTCCTACAGACAAAGCGATTCGTGAACTTGTGAACAAATTTAAAAGAACTGGATCCGTACACGACGAGGTGGGAAGAGGACGCCCAAGGACAGCACGTAACAGTACCGAACAGGTACGACAATTGTTTGAGGATGAACCAACAACTTCGGTTAGGGAGGCCGGTCGAAGACTCAACATATCCAAGACAACAGTTCATAGAATCTTGCGTTCGACACTGATGAAAAAGGCTTGATACGGGATGTTACAACAAAGATGCGTTCTTGTGTATTCATTATTAATAGGGTTCTGAAAGAGAATGAAAATAAAACTATGAAAAACTATGAAAAAATTATGAAAATAAAATTATGAAAAAAATTTAGAAATTTATACATTTTTAACACATATTAAACATGATAAACATAAATAAAAGTGTGTTTTTAAAAAAATTGTCCGATTTCATTGAAATAGTTAATTCTGGGACACCCTGTGTATGAAATGCATCGTAGTCGCCTTTTCTGGTTTTTGGTTCAAATAGCAAGTTCAGTAAAGCTCACTAAAGCCTAAAGCTGAAGGACCAAATTGAATATAAAGAAATATCAATAGTCCAGTTAACATTTGTATGTTCTACGCCAGTGGTCCGCAACCTTTTTCTCACTTGTGGACCCAGAGAAGAATATGGGTTATTTTTGAGGACCCCTTACCGAAAATAATTTGTATATTCTAATTTTGTGTGAATTACAATATACCCCTTGTCTTCTGCGGTCCCCTGAAACTCATTCACGGACCCCAGGTTGCGGACCACTGTTCTTCGCTAAAGTTATTATGACAAAGAAAAGTTTAACTAACATTTTTAATGATAACTAATTAAAAATTTAAGGATATGTTTTAATATTAAAGTAGGCTAAAAGAAGAGTAGTTAATGTTCAAGATAAAAATTACGTTCCACATGAATACATTTAACTTTTAAGGTTTAAAAGCTATATAAATTTTCTGGTTCTGCATCATTACGTCGAGCATTGAGAAACTCGATCAGACGCCGCGAATCTCGCGAATTTCACGATATTGAAAATCTAAACTGAGGAATTATACGGTACATCTATAATTCAATTTCTGGTCGAGTAAACGATCTGCGTGACGGAATACGTTCTAACGTTTTCCTCCAAATTATCCGTAGAATTATGAGTGAAAAGGTGGCTTCAATATACGTTTACTAGCATCATATACAAATCATGAGCAAGGATTGCTGATAGTCACGAGTGCTTAAATTTTATTTGGAGTAAAAACAATATTCTTGTTATTCACATTAAAAAAAAAATGGTCTCTAAAATACAAATGTGAAAAAAACATTCACCGAAAAACTTAAAAAAAAAAACTATTGGCAATCACGGCCATTTATATATATATATATATATAATATATATATTTTAATATATCACGGAGACAACAACGAAACCGGTGCCTATATATTACATAAAGCCAATTCTGAAATTATTTGAATCCTTTCCAAGTGCCATTTTTTACATTTATTATGGGGGAAAAAAAAAACATTGTATAAAAACGGAAAATGTTCTCAAAATAATATGCAGCCATATATTGATTTCATACAGAATATGAACGCCTTATCATGAATTGTAAAGCGTATAACAAGAAAAACGCAGGCGTTTCCAAACTTTTGACTGTGTACGTGTAGTCTGTAACATCATTTCTCTCTCTCTCTCTCTCTCTCTCTCTCTCTCTCTCTCTCTCTCTACATATAGACGCAGGAAAATGAGAATATGATGCGCGCTTATGTTTTAAACAATTTCAGAATATCATATAAACGTATATATAAGATGTTTAAATAGTTCATTTAATGACTTCATTAACTCTATTTTAATATTTTCTTACAAGAGGAAAGTGGTAAAAATATTTGAAATAAATGTGTAGAAATTTAAAATTCAATTCATTATCTTCCATTTTATACTTAATTACATTGAATACACTTTTTAAAACTCGTAATTAATGCTTTTATGCTTATGAGTTCGGTGTATTTACAGGATGCGCTCAATCACTGTTTTTATTACGGTCAAAATAGAGTAATTAGTATCTTTATCGCTTTTATTGAAGGAATCAGTTCGCTACGCTCGGTTTTCTCGTATGGAATGAAACTAAATGAATAGTTTCCGTTATTTTCTATCCAGTGCAGTGGTGAAGGTAGGATGGTACGTCCAGTAAGCTGAACCAGAACGATATTAGCATCCGGTACGGCCTAATACGCCGAAGCGAGTTAATATCCGGTACGATCCGATACGCCGAACTGAGAAAACATTAGCATCCGGTATGGCGTACCAGTAAAAAAATAGGAATACACACACACACACACACACACACACACACAGCTAATTATAATAATCCATGACTATAATAGTTAAAACAAAATATGAGGATGGAGGATGGAGGGAAGTTTAAGTGATGTGGCACCATAACACTGAAGTTTCGGAGTTTAGGCACAGACCCAGTAAGAAATAAAATCTATTTCCACCACTGATTTTACCTCCGATTAGTTAATATTAACTTTAAATAGACGAACGCATATCAGACAATGAATACATTTGATCATTCGTGAATGTTAAATTTAATTCTACATGAATGCGAAACGGAATAACTTTTCTCTAATCATTGTTTTACTTCCTTCACTGATAATGTATTCCGTACACACGAGGGTAATTCAATAAGTATCCGCACTTTTTATTTTCACAATTTTATTTTCACATCTGATAGATTATAAACACGTCACTTCTCAACATAGTCTTCCTGTTTCTCAATACACTTAGTCCAGCGATCTACACGCTTCCTAATGCCATCACAAAAGAATGTTTTTGACTGTGTGCGTAGCCAGTCATGCACCGCCTCCTTCAGGTCATCATCGCCTTGGAATCGCTGACCTCTCAAAGCGTCTTTCAGTGGTCCAAACGGGTAAAACTCCGAAGGTGCCAGGTCTGGACTGTAGGCTGGACGGTTGAGAACTTCAAATTTAAGTTCCTGAAGGCATTTTCCAGTGTGTGCAGCGGTATGAGGGCGCGCATTGTCGTGTAACAGAATAACACCTTCCGACAATCTCCCTCTCCGTTTTGTGCGAATTGCTTGCTTTAACTCATTCCGAAGCATGTGAGAATACGATGCACTTGTTACTGTAGTTCCACGCTCTCGATAATGTTCAAGGATAGGACCTCGTGTATCCCAAAACAGTGTCGGCATAACTTTACCTGCTGACGGCTGCGCTTTGAACTTCCTTGCAATGGGAGATGTTGGATGCTTCCATTGCATGCTCTGTCGTTTGCTTTCTGGTTCATAGTGATGGATCCAGGTTTCATCTCCAGTGATAATGCACTCCAAAAAGTTTTCACCTTCATTATGATACCGCGCCAAAAGACGAGAGCAGACGTCCATACGATTATGCTTGTGTTCTTCTGTCAACTGTTTGACGATGATGACCTGAAGGAGGCGGTGCATGACTGACTACGCACACAGCCAAAAACATTCTTTTGTGATGGCATTAGGAAGCTTGTAGATCGCTGGACTAAGTGTATTGAAAAACAGGGAGACTATGTTGAGAAGTGATGTGTTTATAATCTATCAGATGTGAAAATAAAATTGTGAAAATAAAATATGCGGATACTTATTGAATTACCCTCGTACTTTCTCGTCAGGTTCTCATGCAAGTTATCAATATAATCATTGTTAAAAAATTCGGGATTACAAATCTTAAAGGCACGGAGAAACAAGCCGATTAAGATACCCCTCTTTGTGAAGACATTGGTTTTCTTCTCACTCTGTCTCCATAAAGAGGGCTATCTTAATTGGCTTGTCTCTCCGTGCCTTTAGTATTTGTAGTCCTGAATTTTTGGACAATGAGGTTAAATTTATCAAGTATGCTTTAGCTGAATTGGGTTATTCCCTTGTCTTTGTAAATACGGCTTTTAAACTTACTAAGAAATGATTTAGTAATGTTCGCAAATATCTGGGGGAACAAAAAGTATTTTTTATTGATTTATTGAATAACCTTTATTAATAATAAAATAAATACAATCGTTTCAATTTACAATGACATGAATAATTTTGAAGCTCGACTATTTATTTAATTTAATTTGGTCCTTAAGCTTTAGGCTCAGTACTTTAGTACTTTAGTTTCACCTACTGAATGTGATTTGATAAGCGTGTATTTAATAATTTCACTAATCTGGTTACTAAGATAACTTGTACTAATAGAAATTTCCTTCGTAAAGACAAGCCTAAGTTTGCCTCTGATAATGCCCGAGTTTATAAAATTTCATGTGGAAACTGTCATAATGTTTACAGTGAAGAAATTAAACTATAAATATAATACAGTCTCAGAACCGGCGACCCTAATTCGACCTTACATCAGCATAGGACTATCTCAGATGATTTTATTGATACTAATAATATAATCCAACCCTTCACTTGGACATAAAAGATAAAAATAAGAAGAAAATAACCGAGTTCTTTTTAACTGAAAATGTTGATAATTCTAACAATGACCTGTCACAGGTCATTTTTACATCGATCCATATCAAATTTCATCCTCTTTTTAAATCTTTCCTGCACCATTTTCATCTGCCAGATACACGAGGTTCATGTGCCGTTCTTTCCCTGTAGGCTGTAACTTTTATTTAATTTTAGTCTTCTTAGCCGAATGAAGAGGAGTGGATTTTCTCGAAAAGCTTCGTGATTTTTAAAGCTTTTATCTTTTAGTTTTAATTTCGGAATTTTAGCTTATATATTTCACTATGGTCATTGTTCAGGTAGCATTTTATATATATATACTATATATATATATATATATATATATATATATATATATATAAATAATTCAGGGATGGGGTCAAATACAAATACACTTCTACAGGGAATATCAGATACAAATACACTCCTACAGGGAATATCAAATACAAATATTTCAGTTTATGAATTCTCAAATACAAATACAAATACGCACCATTACTTCCATTGCCATATGATATAATACTGTCAAAAATATACAAAACAATGTATTTAAAAAAAACTGCCAATATATTGAATATAGCAGAACTAACCTCAAGATGGGTCCACAGATTCGTTGTACTCTTTAAAGAACTGGCAACTAACTTATTGCAGTGCTTATAAATCACTATGTATTGATTGGAATCATTATTACTTGGCTGTTTAGGCCCAAAACTTTTAAATACTAAACTTGACATTGCGACTTCTACTCGGACACGTCCGTGTAATTACACAGTTAACTGATGACTGCTGCATTTCATTAGTGATGTCTGGCCCACTAATGATTTGTCAGCCTTTTAAACTATACAGAGTTCAGCATGTTTAGATAAGTGTAATCTGTCGTGCATATGTCATTTATATGTTCTAAACAATAAATGTACAAAATATCTCTCTCTCTCTCTCTCTCTCTCTCTCTCTCTCTCTATATATATATATATATATATATACAGTATATATATATATAATAAAAAAAATTCCGACCCCACACCTGACACCAGTTTGTAATAAAAAATTGGCCGTTGTCAGGGAGACGGACCCTTATTACAAATTATTTTTTCTCGAAGGTCACTGCTGAAGCTCGATGAGTAAATTGAAGTTATAATAAATCTTTCTTTTAAGTTAGTGACCCTCTGCGTGAATTCTTTATCCTCCGCTTACTTCTGTACCCCCGATTTTAGTGTGTATTTGATAATGAAATAGTTTGTTTGAATAGCTTTTAATCAATAAATTGAACTCACATTCAATCTCAAATTCGAAATATAATACGGTCAAGTTCAGATTTTTTCTTCAACTAGTCTTAACATTAATTAAATAATTTAAGATATAACGTTGCCCGTCCACTACATCCCTCGCAGTAGTTTAGGTTAACGGCTCTCAATATTCTCTCGTAAACTCAAAATTCTCTCGTAACTCTATGTCTCAAACTCAAATCTCACACAATAACTCTCAATTTTAGTCTTTAACGAGCAAACCCTCTCAAAGGCCTACTCGGAGAACTACCAGATCGCCACCCGGCCTATCACTCATTCCCGACGAAGCGCAAGATATCTTCTAATGGGTTTTTTCCCCGCATCTGTTTTCGTACTCCATCCCTCCTATGTCAGAGTCCAAGACGCGCCGAGGCGAGCCCAATCAACGGAGACTAATTTGTGGGGGAGAGCGCAACTTAGGGGTTTGCGTCCCGTTGATGCGCTGTTCAAGCATTTAAGAACAAAGAAAAAAAAGGGGGGGGGAGCGTCGCACGAGTCGATGAGGACACTCGAGGTTTATCTCAAGGGCTGTTTTAAATATTGGAGATAAAACATGGGGTATTATGGGGAATCAAGTGGCTTGTGTATAACAAATTCGTTCCTTCCAAAAAAAAAAATGTATTGAGTCCCCGAGGGAACTTGAGGCCGAACGAAGGACTTCAATGGTCCGTGAATACAGAAAGATAACTGCTCCGTGAGAGGAAATGATTCGTAGTGGAGAAGCAATTCTCAAAACACGAATTTAGTTTACTTAGGTCTATCCAGATACGTTAGAACTCGTAGTTACAATGAAAATGTGAGAAATTGAATCGAACATTAACCTAGTTAAGCTTGCTTACTATTTATAAATAAATTGAAAGTTGTCAAATCAATAACCAAAAAATTAAATTTACATAATAAATACCGTGAGTCAAACAACATATACTGATTTATTCTGAAAATTACATTTACAGAATGAATACTTTTAATTCTTTTTAAGGGTCTACGGGCACTCTCTTCAAAAGTTGCCCTATAGTCCTATAGTCGTAGAATATCTATAGCAGGCACTAAAATGTTTGCCTCGTAACTTATGCCTGGGAAAAATGAAATGTGTATTGACTCACCGTGTAATTAATATATAAGTAGAGGAAAGGGTAGGTTTTAGAAAAGAAATACACAGCAAGAAGATCACATTATACGGAGAAATTTTAATTTCTGAATGCCTTACAAGGGCAACGCCCTTCTCTAAATTTAAATAATCCGATGTGGAAACGGATCAGCCTTCAATATAGTGTCATTTTCCTTTATGTTAACATCATGAAAAATGCGTCTACCGGTTTAGGACGACTAATTCTTGTAACTTGGGGTGGAAAGTGCTTTCTTTAGGAGTAATAATTCGTACGACGAGTCACCTAACGACTCTTATAGTTTTCCAAAGGGATGACTAAATAAAATTTTCATAAATCTCATAAAGTTCATAAATTTTATAAGTAAAAATGGAAAAAATCTTTTTTTTCTTCTACTGTATACTAAAATTTGCATACTCAACCGAAAGACGAAAGCCTACATTCCGAGGGCCTACTTTATTAGTTAACTGAATGAAATTATATGAATTTATATTTTGCAGTATAATTTAGTTATCAGGTACGGTCAGCAATTAGTTCGAATGCAAGCTTTACCCGCATCGTCAGCGCAAAAACAAATTGGTCAGGATCTGATCTCTATTTACAGAAAGTTGCCTTCGAGAGACAACTTTCGCAATCTCGCTTAATGACACAAAATGATATCATAATGGTTTTATAAGTTAATATGCTTTAAAATAAATAAAGGAAAGCGATATAGCAGGGAGAAAATTTGAAATACACAGACGAAGAAACTTATAAGTTGCATAAAGAGAGGTCATTTCAGTAAGGCTCGTAAATCGAACCTGTATTGCTAATTATTTATTCATTAAGCACTGTTCACTGAAGGAAACTTCAATGATTTAATTTACAGAAGCACTTATCACTAATTGTCAGTTAGTTACGCACTAACTACCGAATGAAGTTATTACTTTAGCAATTCAATTCTACCATGTAAATTTAATTCAATAAATTAAACTACCTTCATTCGGTCGTTTTTTCGTAAGTATTAAAAATGGGGAAAAACACAAAGGGGCCAGATGGGAGAAACGGTTTAAGTCTTAATTACGGGAATGCCCATTTCCTCGTAGCCAACGTTAGGTGCTGATTCTGGCGTACGATATGACTGAATTGCCGAGGATAATCTTCTGACGAAACTTGGGCTCGTCGGTGAAAAGCGAAATTCATGAGGAGGGGCTTCTTGGGGGCGTTGGCGATCTGGTCACCTGAGCTTCCGGGGGGGCCCGATGCAGGGATTTTAAACCTGGCAGTTGGTACCGGTGGAGGGTCTCGGCGACAGCACCGTCTCTTCCAGATCGCAATTCCGATGACTGCTATTCCCAACGCAAGACACAGGGTGAGGGTGGTGTAGGATACGGTGGAGGACATTCCTTCTTTCGATTTCTTTAGGGCGACCCTGCGCAGGTACCGGGTTACATCCTGAAGGTCTATTCCCTTAGACAGGGAAGCGTTGAAGTGGTGAAGGGCCTCCTTCGTAAATGAGGAGTTCACGATATACGTGATCTCGAAATCACGAGGGGGTTCAGGATCAGCAGGTTTCGGTAGTTGGGCTTCAGACTGAGACGTGCGCTGAAAATGTACGTGGGGCCTTGCAGAATTAGGGAGCCCATTGGTTGGAAAGGGACTCCGTGATTTGAGAAGGTTTTCGCCCCAACGTGTATGGCGCATGAGGTTAAGAGGACGGGGATCATAATTAATTCAGGAGCAATTTCGTTAAGACAAAACAAAAATATTTTATATGAGCAATGATAAACAAGAAAATTTCTTCTCTCGAAATCTTAATGAATTCTTTTTTATAAATTTTCCACTCGATTCCCTTAAGCTCAAGGAATTTAAAGAGAGCTGATTCAGACGCGTGAAACATGCTATCTAGGGCCTAGGCATTCACGCCAACCTCTTAATCATGAATATTTTCCCATTAAACTTCTGAGTCAGACGCCACGATATTAGAACGTGAAATATAATATAAAACGTTTTATAAACGATATGCAGTAAATAACCTGAAAAATGTATGCTATATGAAAAATAAAATATGAAATACGTATAGTTATATGAACATTTTTAACTCCAAACCGGAATCATGCCTTTCAGTCAACTCTCCGAGGCGGGGGCGATTTCACAATTACACATAAATAATAATGTAGACCTTGTAGAAAAATTAAATAGTATCAGTGTCAATTACAATTTTAGATTGGTAAGCTTTGATGTTACCTCTTTATTTACGAGAGTCCCGATGGAGGATCTATTAGTTTTTCTTTCGGAAGAATTGGTTAAGCATAATTTGCCATTACCTCTGACTACCATTATAGAATTAATTAAACTGTACATAGTAGACTCGAAATTTGTGTTTAATAATGAATATTTTAGGCATAAATTTGGTATGGCTATGGGAAACCCGCTCTCTCCCACTTTAAGTAACTTATATATGGAGTTTTTTGAAAGTAAATTATTAAGGAAGATTCTGCCAAATTACGTTCCATGGTTTAGATATATAGATGATGCTCTTTGTCTTTGGCCAGAAACTTTAAATCTCAATGAATTCTTACCCAAATTTAATAATTTAACTCCCTCTATCAATTTTACAGTTGAAATAGAAAAAGACTCATCGATCCCATTTTTAGATGTTTTAATATATAGGTCTGGAAAAAAGTTTAAGTACAATATTTACAGAAAACCCACTAATAATTGTTCCTATATACATTATTATTCGGCTCACCACATTAACGTAAAACGAACCGTTTTTCCTACTTTGTTCCTAAGATGCTTACGAATTTGTAGCCCAGAGTTCATTGATGATGAAATTAGTAAAATATATAAAATTGCGTTTAATTTAAAATATCCAAAGAACTGCATAGATAAATCTTTAAAAATGGCAAAGAAAATCTTTTACGAAGTAAAAGACAAGACTCCTTATACCACAAAAAAACGTCTTAGCGTTACCATTTAGAGAAAATTTCCTTGATCTGCCGAAACTGCTGAGGACTTTTAGCGTAAATATCGCGTTCAGAAATTTAGATGTAATTAAGAATTCATTGATTAAAAACTCCCCTTTAAGTAAACAGGGTTGTGTATATAAAATTCCATGCACAATATGTAATAAATTTTACATTGGTCAAACTGGCAAGACGCTTGAGTTACGTATTAAGCAGCATAAATACAGTATAAGAACGTGCCAGGAATCTAACGCCATTTTCATTCACGTAAGAGATACTAATCATCCCATTGACTGGAAAAATGCTTTCAAATTAAGTTTTAGTAAATCTATTGTTAGTAGAAATATACTTGAATCGAGTGTGATCAAGAATAATGCTGATTTTGTTCTTAATATTAGCCCTGGACTTTATAACCTTGCCTGTAATAATCCTTGCTCAAATGATTTTCACTGTAAACTCATAGATACGTATTATAGTAAGATAATATCCCTGTTAAGAGAAGCAGGAAGCCCCTTGATTAAATCTTACAACTACCTGAAGAGGGAATCGAAAGACGCCTATGATTTGTGGTGCTTTCATGGTAGACCCAGATTAGGACCAGTATATCTGAATATGTGTAGAAGTCGGGGTCAGTATAAGGCGGCCATAAGGCGTTGTAAACAGGAAGAAGAGTCTATTCGAGCATCAAAAGCCTGTAAAGCTCGCATAAATAATGATAATAACAAATTTGGAAATTTTTAAGAATCAAACGGGTGTCAAAAATGTCCTCCCTCCGACAATCGATGGGGTGTCGGGGGAGGATGAAATTGCAAAGCTGTGGAAAAACCACTACTCTAACATTCTTAACAGTGTGAGTAGGGATAATCTTAAGATAGATTGCAGCGAAACGATTGTGGGAGGGACAAGGGAAAATATTTTGATATCATTTTCTGAAGTAAAGAGGTTAATTAAAGAGTTAAAGACTGGTTCTGCGTCAGGGGTAGATGACTTATCGAATGACCACTTAAAATATGCAAATGACGTAATATGTCTGCATATATCATTGCTCCTATCAGCCATGCTTGCTCATAGCTATATCCCTGCAGAGTTCATGAGGGTATATATCTTGCCCCTGGTCAAAAATAAGTACGGAGACATTCTGTCCAGCAATAATTACAGGCCTATTGCTGTCGCTTCCTTCTTCTCGAAACTACTAGAAAAACTCTTGTTACTCCAGGGGCGGATCCAGAAATTTAAGCAGAGGAGGTCCAGTCTTCGTGGGGGTCGTTACTGATATGTCCGAAGGCCGAAGGCCGAGGACGCGCGAGCGAAGCGAGCGCCAGGGGGGGTGCCCGAGGGGGGTGTCCCCCCCTCGGTAGGAAATTTTCATATTTGAAGATAGCTTTAGATGGATTTGAAGTATATTCCCGTTATCAAAATCCTGCTTGTTCACACACCCAGGCCAGGTCTGAAATGTCTCAGGATCGGACATAAACTTTTTTTTCTTTATTCTTTTTAAGGAAATTAATTTTGTGGCAACCGGGATACATGTACCTTAAGCCATTTTAAGTCTTCAGGTCTTATTTTTCATATATAGGAGCAAACAAACGCAATCGAAAAATCGTTGGTCACCGTGAGCAGGGGGGGTCCGGACCCCCTCGATCCCCCCCCCCGCTGGATCCGCGCCTGTACTCCGATTAAATGATTTCCTATGGACATCTACTCAGTTTGGCTTTAAAAGGTCCCACTCAACTGACCTGTGTATCTATGTACTTAAAGAAACAATATCTAAATACATTGACAGTAATTCAACCATTTATAGCTGTTTCCTTGATATAAGTAAGGCATATGATAGGGTGAACCACAATATTTTATTTGCAAAACTAGAAGACAGGAAGGTTTCATGTACATATTAAATTTATTGAAATTTTGGTATTCCCACCAATCTTTCACTGATAGGTCGGGCAATGTACTATCCGAGTGTTTTGGCTCCTCTTGCGGGGTGAGACAAGGCTCCTTGCTCTCCCCTATGCTGTTTAATGTGTATATTGACGGATTAATTGCTTCACTTAGTGAGGCAACAGTGGGATGTTGTATAGATAACACAAGGATAAATAACTTAGTTTATGCCGATGATATGGTGTTAATAAGTCCCTCTATTAAAAGTCTGGATCGGCTACTAAACGTCTGCGAAGTGTATTCGCAGAAACATGATATTCTTTTTAATGTTACAAAAACTAAGGTTTGCAATTTCATCCTAAAAGCTGTAATCAGCCAGCTGATATAAGGTTTAAAATGAATGGTGAAGTAATAGAGGAGTACAAGAGTTTAAGTATTTGGGTCAAACTATTACCAGCTCCTTGAGTGATGACTCGGATATAAGAAAACAATCTCGAAGCCTGTGTGCTAAAGCGAATATGACCATAAGGGACTTTCGTTTCTGTACAAGTGCAGCTAAAGACACACACTTTCGTAGTTTCTGCAGCAATATGTACGGTCAGCAACTCTGGGTGAATTATAAAAAAGGTTCTGGCAGAACCCTAAATTTGCTGTACAACAGGTCTTTTAGACTCTTACATAAATTACCCCCGAGATGCTCAGCTTCGCAAATGTTTTGCTACCCACAATGTCCCGAGCTTCCCGGAGGTAACAAGACGTGCTCAACACAGTCTAATGCAAAGAATTAAAAAATCAACCAACCCGATCATCCAAGCTATCCATGAGTCCTGCCATTTATCCTCTAAGCTATGGACTTCTTGGTACGAAAACGTCTGTCTGTAGCTCCACTTAACTTCGACAGTGCAGTATTATTTCTAATCATTTGTATATATTTCCATCCTTAGTATATGAACTGTCATTGTATTAATAATATTTGTCATGTGACTATAGTCTGCCAATAAACCTTTTCATTTTCATTTTCATTCATATAAATTAGACTCGTACATTGTTAGAAAGGTGGTGTATTATTTTGACCGCATTCTTGCCACTTAATTGTTTGCTTTAATTAAATAAATATTATTTGAATAATTGTTAACATTTTATGCGTACATTTTAATTGTATTATTTCCTTTTATATAGTCTTTATGTACTTGATAGTTTAGTAGACTTTTGACAGGTTATCTATTGGACAAATTTTTTAGATTGTTTTTAGATATTTGGAATATTCTGGAAGGAGCACGTGACGACGATTGCACGATGTCTTTTGTTTCCTTAGATTCTTGCCACTTAATTGCCTGTTTTAATTAAATAAATACTATTCTAATAACTGTTATAATAATTTTTTTGTGGACATGTTAATTGTCTAATTTCCTTTATATAGTTTTTATGTATTCAATAATTTAGTAGCCTTTAGATTAAGTTATCTATTGGGAAAAAATCTTTAGATTGTTTTATTGTTTTTTTTAAATTGAGTTGCCTATTGGGGAATTTTTCGCTTTGTATTTAACTCATTACTTGGTAAATTCTGTCTATTTCTTTCTTGTCCCTGAAGATGTGAATATATCACGAAAGCGCTCGGATTTCGTGTTTCCCTTTCCTTTTCCTGTGGTTGTTTATATATATATAATATATATATATATATACAGAATAAGTAAAACTGCAATAACCGCAGAAAATTTTTGGAGGACATTAAATCCCGCAAGAAGATATAAAATCCGATTCGAATGACGTTTTCATCCCTTATAATGGCTCCCTTTTTCAATTCGGAAAATTGGGTACTTGTAGGTTATCTCCCCCCCCACCAATTTTGACAGAATATTTTCGTTTAAACAACGAAAATATCACGACTTAACCTAACCAATTATCAAGGCGTACGTCATAGTAAATACTATTCTAGAAACAAACAATGTTATAATTAATAATAGATCAACTGTACGCCCTTCATATTAATTGGTTAGGTTAAGTCGTGATATTTTCGTAGTTTTAACGAAAATATTGTCAAAATTGGTGGGGGGGGGAGATAACCTACAAGTACCCATTGCATTTTATTTTCAGCTTGTATTATTACTATTACTATTTATTTGTATTATTACTCTTTCGTCTGCCAATAAACTTTTTCATTTTCACTTTTATTTCCATATATATATATATATATATATATATATATATATATAACCTCATTTCACAGAAGAAACAAGTAATGTTAATGCTGTTAATCGTATGATAAAGTGACGTATGGTCTCTGACTTCTGCAGAGTAATATTATATATATTATATATATATATATATATATATAACACCTTGGTTTTGCTTCCGGCCGAATTGTTCATTCTGACGAAGGTCAAGCTTGTCACTCCACCTTAGACCTACAGTTTAACATGGAATCCGAACCCTACCCGACCACGGACGATTAGAATTACAAAGTCCTCGGCCGGACTCGATCTCACGACCTCCCGATCAGCAGCCCAGCACTTTAGTCACTAGGTTACCCAGGGTACCTATTTATCTACTGACCAATTTTTATTGTGTAGAAGGATGTGTAGAGCTCAAAAAAAAGTTTTATCCTTAAGGTAGGTGGGAGGGATTTAAATTTTATCGTCAAAAAACTGGTTGGTGGGTGGGGTGGACAAATTTCCTTCAGAAATTTTTTGAGAGATGTTCGAATCTATTTTTGAGACAGGATTTGGAGAGATCTCGTTGAGAGGATTCCAAAAATATATTTAAAAAAATTTATGGAACAAAAATGTCCAAAATTAGGGACAAAATAAGATTTTTCAGGAGAGGAGGAGGGTGTGTGTGTTTGTGTGTGTGTGGGTATAGTAATTCAAAACAAGATTTTTGCCACGTGTTTTATGTTAAGATCTAGTACAGTGTTAAGGAGGGTTAATGTACATCATGAGCAAGCCTTTCAGACTGTCCACCACAATTCGCCAATTTTCAGATGCGATACAAAATTCCAAGAACCGGGAGAGAAAATGTTGATTCATCCTCACAGAATGCTGACGTTCCTGTTGAATCTTCATAATCAGCTCCGAATACCCGCGTGTGTTAAGTCCAAAGCACAAAAGAGCAAAGCTATTGCACGCAAGAGGAAATCTTCTAGACCTCAAATTCCAAAGCCTCACATCTGGTCACAACTACCACGGCCATGCGAATAAAAAATCCGCATGCAGTTCGAATCCTTTCAATCACTCCGTTACAAATTCAAAACTTGATAAACCTCAAACATTCAGTCAACATCTGCATTTCCAGCTCGACGAGTGAAAAACATCACAAAGCTCTCAAACAACGACTGAGAGCTGTCCTCGGATTCATACAAAATGCATTTCACGAATGAAAGAAGCTATCAAGTTTTTCCGCGATCGAAGCCGCGGTGGAGATGATCTCAGGATTGACGGATGCGCTCCATGGAACCCGGGACCAGTAAGTACTCGAACGTGTATAATTTTGTATCCGTCTTAATATGAAAATTGTTTTGAGTCTGCGTAACGCATGCTCGCCATCACACACATATTCCACTCACATATAGCATTGCCATGGCCAAGATTCACCGTTTGAATTAGCCCCCCCCCCCCCCCCCTCCCTCATCTCCTAAAAAAATCTTATTTTGGCTCTAATTTTGGAAATTTTTGTCCCACGAATTTTTTTAATACATATTTTTGGAATCCTCCCAACGAGATCTCTCCAAATCCGGTCTCAAAAATAGATTTCGAACAACTCAAAAAATTTCTGAAGGAAATCTGTCCAGCCCGCCCACCAACCAGTTTTTTGACGATAAAAATTAAATTCCACCTACCTTAGGGATGAAACTTTTTTCTGAGCTCTATTGGCCCAAATTGAAGTTTTGATTAAAAAAGTAGTATTAGCAGACAATCGACAATATCCAATGTGAGCTGGGTTTTGCTGCACGCCGCCTGCCGTCACCGGGTCTCGACTCCGGGGCCGATGGATTTCGTAATCAGCGATGTTAACCACTACACCACCGAGGCGCATATATATATATATATATATATATGATGGAAACCCACTCTGACGAGGTGTACTTCTGAATACACGAAAGGCCTTGGAATCATTTCTCTTTTTCCTTGTGGGTTTGCATCATTCATTTATTTACGTGTTTAATTGTGAAATTCATCCCATATATATATATATATATATATATATATATATATATATATATATATATATATGTATCATTATATATAGGTATGTAAAATCAGATGTAAAACTGTTATCATTTAATTCCAAACGTTATAGATGCATGATAGATTTTTTTCAACTCGGAAAACATCATGTTATCTGTGTTTAAATGATGGGACTAATGTTGGTAATAGGATCACGAGGTGGTAAAATATAATAATCCGAACGGTAGAAAAGGAGGATTTGGCCTATCAATCCTAAGGCTGCAGCAGCCCCGTACTCCTGTATTCTCCGACGACGCCGAGCTGTCTAGCAGATACCTAATCCACCAGCACTGTAAGAGCTGTGGGGATGCAGCCTTAGGGTTAAGTATAAATACTAAAACGGAGTAAAACAGGGTCATCTATATCAGAAAGGAACATTTATCTTTGTATAAGATTACAGGATGGCCTCCAAACTCTAATAGTATTCCTAACATGCGTTGCTCATTCGTAGTTAGTTTTATCAATTCTTTTAGACTACTCTATATTTATTGATATCCCTTTTGAATGAACAGAGCATATCATAGAGCGATTTCTTATTATTTTAAGAAGAACTAATTTGTTCCTGATTTTGTACAAGTCACAATGAGGTCCTGGATTTCTGTTATGGTAACAGATGTCCACAGGTGATAGTTTTTTTTATCTTTGGAATATTTTGGATGATGTTCCACATTCTGAGTCTTCTGGTTACCTTTATCTTAATTTTATCCATTCAATGCTGAATAAAATAAACAATATTCGGAACTTGATGGATTTCTTGTTTTAATCGCTGTATTTGTTTTCAAAGTTATCCAAAGTTTAATGTAAATACATATCGGAATATTCCATAGTTTTAACGAAACCTCTTTAAATTTCATTTGCTACACTGTTCACCGAACCGAGTATGAGGAAGGGATTAAATTCAAATGGGGTAATGTACATTATACAGCTTTGTTGAAGTGTACATTAAGTAAGTTTTTTTATTATATGCTACTGTTTGAGTATGCAATAGTTTAAAACATTTTCTTTATTTTTTTAATTCTATTTTGGGTTAAACTTTAACGAAAACGTTGTTATTTTCATATCTTTACAACAGCGGTAGTAAATTGAAAATACAAACTTTTGGCTTTCAAATCGTTGTTACCATATTTTACTAAATGTATTTCGTCATATTTTATTTCAAATTCTGAAAAGTATAATAATGCTAATAGATAACCTGATCAAAGTTATGTTTTCTTGTGTTAAAAGAGACGTATCTCTGAAAAGTAATGTATTTGAACCATTATAAAGAAAAGAAAGTGTGGGAAAAGGCTGTTTTTAGATAATTATATTTTTTTAGTTTATTTTTTGTGAACTGTTCTCCACACCTTTACATTGAACCCAAAATATTTGTGGTTACTATGGATTTTCTTAAAGCTTCTTGTAAATAAATTTTGAAGTTTACGTATGCTTTTTTTTATACTTTTTAAATAAAACTGAGCTTAAGGAATTCCTTCAAAGACGCACTTAAGTTTTTGAAAAGTAACTCCCTGTTTTAAAAACTGTTATTACTGTTTTAAGTATTGTTTAGATGTTATTATCATATTACAGTTACAGTGAAATAACTCTTCATATAATTTACAGTACTTGTTGTGTTAGCAGACTTGTTGCAGAGTTTAAGGAAACAGGATCCATAGAAGATAAACCACGCAGTGGACCTTCAAGGAGGTCCACTGACGATGATATATATATATAATATATATATATATAATATATATATATATATATACACACACACACACACACACACACACACACACAATACATATATATATATATATATATATATATATATATATATATATATAGAGGGTGTCCCATAAGTCTGGCATCATAGGAGAAATTCATATTTTTCTATTTCTACAAACCATAATTCATATTTTTCTCTTTCTACAGGCCATAATGTCTGTGAGCAAGGAAGAACGAATCCAGATAATTCTACTCATAGGAAATCGGAGTCAAAGAGAGGCCGCTGCTGAATTTAACAGACTGCATCCAGACCGCGAGCCAATAACACAGAGTTGTGTCAGCAGACTTGTTGCAGAGTTTAAGGAAACAGGATCCATAGAAGATAAACCACGCAGTGGACCTTCAAGGAGGTCCACTGACGATGATACAGCGACTGCCATCCTGGCTCATTTTAACAGAAGTCCCAATAAGTCTCTTCGGCGATTGTCCGCCGAGACAGGAGTGTCGAAAAGTAGCATCCATCGCATTGTTCAGGCTCACAAATGGCATCCATATAAACTTCAGATCCTACAGAAATTAAGCGAAGATGATCCCGACCGGCGGATGGAATTTTGTGAATGGGCTACGGAACAATATGCTCGGGATGCCATTTCCCGTCCACCATTCTGTGGTGTTTTTTATGGAAGTGGTGAGGTAAATCGACAGAACACCTGCACCTGGGCTCAAAACAACCCTCACTGGTATACCTCTTCAAAGGAACAAGGTGCATCTCGGGTGATGGTATGGTGTGGCATTTGGAAGGATCGCATCATAGGCCCCCTTTTTCGATGAACATGTCACTGGAGTCACCTACCTACGTATGCTCAAGGAAGAAGCATTTCCCAGTGTCTTGAACGAAGAAGGAAATTTCCCAACATGGTTCCAGCAAGACGGCGCTCCTGCACATTACAGCACCCAAGTAAGGGAATATCTGTACCAACAATTCCCTGGTCATTGGATAGGATATCGAGGGCCTGTGGAATGGCCAGCTAGAAGTCCGGATCTCACGCCACTAGATTTTTATCTCTGGGGCCACTTGAAAGCGCTGGTACACGCAGAGAAAATTAGGAGTGTTGAACATTTGCGGCAGCGCATTATTGGGGCATGTAACACCATTACTCCTGACATCATTCACCGTGTGCTTGCTGACTGGGTATCACGTCTGAATTTGTGTATTGAAAACGATGGTGGACATATTAAGCACGTTCTGTAAATAAAAGCTTTTGCTTTGCCTTTTTTTATTATTTTTCCTATGATGTCGGACTTATGGGACACCCTGTATATATATATATATATATATATATATATATATATATATATACACACACACACACACACACACACACATATATATATATATATATATAGAGAGAGTATTTTTTTGAATATTATATAGGTATTTTACTGTCACTGTAAAGTTCAAAGTGGAGTTTACCGTTTTAGAATATACAATTATCATTCAGTTAATAAGATTAGTTAGTTAAGCCATCGTTTTTAATCTTTTTCAATCAGTATGTATCTTTTTATAAATTAAACTATTCGTACCTTATACATGGACGAATCAACCCAAATGGAATTTATTGAAAAACACAAACACTTCACTTCATCTCGAAATGTGTTTGAAAAACGAAATTTCCTAAAAATGGGGTGCAGAATGCTTCAACTAAACTTATAAGTATTAGCTATGGAACGCAAAAAGGAATTTATGAATTGGAAAAGCTCTAAATTTTACGCGCATTACTTCAAATAAACTTAACTGCAATCACTGACTGCTGTGGCGCGGCTCTAAAGAAAAATTGATGTTTAATGAACTGTTTCGGGTAGAAGTTCACCTTCAAACGCAAAATTTCAAAAACCATAAAAAATTGCTAATCACTAATGAATGGGTTTGGCTTTTGAAATTTTATTACTGTCATCAAAAAGAATAAAGTACCAAAGAAAAACAGAATATTACTAATAACTAATTTTTTATGCTTTCAAGAAATTTTGTTTCTAGGCGAACTTTCTTCCCAAACTGTTTATTAAATCCTCTATATTTTTTATCTGCATGAAACTTGATATCCCCTCGTTGGATGATTCCGTATTAAAAAAGAGATCTTAAGGTATTTATATACTATATTGATTTTTAGAGTTAGGCGTTCGTCTGTTTAGTAAACTCTTAATTAACCTATCGGAAATTTTATTTATATCAGTATAACTTATTTATTTTATTAAATATTTGTATTATAAATTAAAAGAACTAATTTTACCTTTATTAAATATCATTAACATATTAAAATAATGTATTAAAGCATAGTCTATTGAAAAAGCTGAAATATTAAAATAGCTGACATTTCGTCCACGGATTTATGACCTTTTAAAGGCTAAATTAAAACATAATTATTTTTAACAATCACGACTTTGCAGAGCCCCACGTAATAGGAAAGAAAAAAGGTTTAGTTAATAGGTAACTTTAAGCTTTTACCAAAGAGATAAAAGGTAAAAAGCTTTCTTTTCCCTCAGTATCATTCCCCCATTTCATTTTTCGACTCCCCAAAAGTGAGAAATTTGTGAGTGTGGATCTCAAAGAAAGCGATTCTTAAATCGATCTGTTTCCATTCCTACTTTAGGATTTCCCACTTTAAGTTAGGAATCTTATAGAAAATTCACCTTAGACCCGTAATTACGTCACAGGCTCTTTTTTTAACTCTTGCCCAAATAAGAAGAAACATTTCCAAAGTTTGGAATTCTCACTTTGAACCTTCTCACTTGCGGACCGCAAATGGAAATGAGAATGACATTCAGTGGGAAATAACCATTAAAAGGTGCTTTGGGAATGCAAAGGATTACTTCCCACTCACTGTCACTCCCATTTCCATTCCCTTCCGCGGTCCGCAAATGGAAATGCTCAAAGTGAAAAATCCACATTTGAGAAGAGTTTCTTGATTTGAGAAACAATGTCACTCCATTCCCATTCGCTGTAAAGGCGCTAAATGGGAATGGCTAATATTTCCTAACCTAATTTAACCTAACCTAACTTAACCTAACCTATCGAAATCTAACCTAACCTGGACCAAAGTGGGAACGGTCGTGGATGGGAATGAGAATGGCATGAATCGGAAATAGACCGATTCGAAAATGTCTTCTTTGAAATGCCCATTCTCAGGTTTCCCATTCTTGGATGCGGAATGAAACGTGAATGACATTGAGTGAGATGATATCCATTACGTATCAGTATTAAGAGATAATTCACTTTTTATCCGCTACAAACAAGCAAAACACATCGCTCTTACCTTCGGTTCTAGAATCTTCACGAAGATAAGTTCTGCCTCTTCACCGTCTAAAACCACTGACACACTCCGCTCTGAACTGCTTTCATCTCAAAAGGAGAAAAAAAAAATTAATATATATATATACTGATGATTTCTTTTTGTTGTTCCCTTCTATTTATAGAATCCAGATATCGAGATGGAAAATGAGAGCTTAAACTAATTACATGATGTTCGATACCTCAAAATCCCTTTCTAATGATGTGCCTTCTTTTGCATTTGGCAATAAAAATGTTATATAGTACAGGGTGATTAAAAAATTACTTTATTCTTTTAAAAATTATCTCTTGTAGGTATAAGAGCAAATGAGACAAAAGTTGTTTAGTATGGAAGAGCGATTATCAGAATTCTGTGCCATTGTCCGTAACTCGGTGGGTAACACCGTTTCTATATAAGTGAAGACTCTGAGGTCAAGGATTCGAATGTACCATGCAGTTTCTTGACCTCGTGAATGATTAATAATAAGAGTTTGTGTAACATAGGTTTCGATGTGATGCGGTCGTGAACTTAAATAAAAATGAACACATCACGATCTAGCAGGACGTGCACACTGCACAGTTTCCCCATTCCCCGTTCAGAGACTCTTCCAAACTGCCTTTCCTGGCCAAACTGCAAGAGTGTAGGACCAAGAGCTAGGCATTTAGTTTACCTGACCTCACGCCTCGTGACTCCTTTCTTTTCCCTTATGCGAAGACGAAGGTATACACGATTAAGACTACTGATCTTCAAGAATTTGAAGAAATAATTCACTGCGTCATTAGTGACGTCATTGGTGAAACTAATAACGAATTTTGCTTTTTAGTCTGTCAGGCAATGATTTAAATGCGTCGAAAATGGAGGATATCAGGTTGAAGTCAACGCATCAACCGTTGAAACATGCAAGCAAATTTTGATTAATTTATTCCTTGTTCTATTAGACAACCAAATTTTGTTTTAGTAAATGTTATGGTGCTTCATTTATAATAAAAAAAGAAGCGTAAATGGCTTTTGAAACACTGCAATTAGCGAGATCGAATACGTCACTTTCATGATGGTTAATTAATTAAATAAATGAAAACGAGAAATTGTTAAAATATTTATAAAATCCTATCAAGTTAAAAAAACATTTTAATTTCTCTCATTCAAAATATTCGAGGCTATGTTGGTTGGGGTTTATTTAATAATTTTGTTAGTTTTCTTTTTATTTTCTTACTAACTAATATGCTGTAACCTAACCTTTTCGACCAAGAAGATAAAGTAGGAATATCGCACCCCTGTGGTTAACGCCCGTAGTCCAGTAGGTAACATCGTTTCCCTATAAGCGAAGTGAAGGCACTGAGGTCGGGAGTTCGATTCTCCATGGTGCTGATAATAATATAATCTATGAGTTAGAACAATGGATCGCATTAGGTTGGCCTGAGCACTGTGCCAGTTTCTGCTCCTCCTCACTGAGGGCATCGCAGTAGTATAGTGGCAAAATGTGAGACAGCAATGGATCAATTTGAAAATTTCCCCCCTTTACCGTCCTTCATGGCGGTCCTCCACCATCCTTCATGGAGGTCCTCCACCATCCTTCATGGCGGTCCCTCCTTTATGAGGTGTCCTTCATGGTCCTTCAAAAAAAAAAAAAAAGGGGGAAAAAGGAAAAAAAAAAAAGAGGGGGAAAAAGGGGAAAAAAAGGGGAAAAAAAATTTAAGAAAGGATTGAGCCTCGCCTTCCTCCTTCAAAAAAGTTCTTTCTTGAGGCAAACAAGAACAAACATGCAAAAACATACATACACTCGAGTAGTTTCTGTTCAGGCAAGTTCCGCCAGACAGTAGAAATGAAAACTTAAAATGAATATCTGAAAGGTTTTAATAGGCCTAACGACAGTATGCATCGACACATCCAATTTTCGTCTGTTAACAAATTGCGAACAATACATAAATCAAAATCAGACTGAAAATATTTTAAATCGAAAATACGATCTGTGTTTAATATCTGTATTATGAAAAATAAAATGAATATTTATTATTTTAATTAAATAAATTAATTTCTCTCTTTTTTAAGGGAAACTGGTTTATTTTCAGACGAGATGACCTTCAAATACAATATATATTCATAGCACACGCATATATGTTTATTTACTTTTAAGTATGTAGTTTTCTGTTATTTACATCGATATTTCCATCACATTCTCTTTCACATGTCATCTTCTGGTATATGAATTAATAATTTTACCGTTCATGAAATTTCGTTATAAAATTGCATGTGTTAAAAAGAACCAAGTTGCCTAACGCGGCTTTGAAACTGAAGCAGCAATTCTGTTATCCTCCTCTAAACATCCACTTAAATATTATTACTAATATTGATTTATTGTTATTATTACATATATATGTACACGTATTAAGAGTATTTAAATTAAATATATTGATTTCAATTCCCTTCGTAATAAAAGCAAACTGACAAAATTCAGCCTTCTAAGCCAACTGACGGAATAATATATGCTTTAATTAAACAGATGTTGCTATCAGGCAACTCATCATAGTCATCGAATAGAATCAACTAGTGAACTAACATATATATATATATATATATATATATATATATATATATACTTTAAAAGAGAACACATTACGTAATTTTATATTTAGAAGTACAAATCATCAAATTTTATTTCCATCTTAGCCATGACTTCTTTCCACGGTAGTAAACATCAAATTATTATTCTTAAGTTTCTGTAAACCAGTAATTGCAATTGTCTTTTTATCTTATTCCTATTATGTCTATAAATAAAATTTACGCAGTATCCATTTCATAAGAGAATCAACACCTATGATCTCAAAGAATAATGTTAGCTTCTTGGTTTATTTCGAATCGAATAAGTTTACCAACAGTATATAATACACACACACGTGTTACTTTCGTGAAATAATTTTCATATATATATATATATATATATATATATATTAATCACAGACCGTGCATGGAGCAAGGAACTCTTATGGGGAAATTGGGGGAATTTCACAATTAAACACGTGAAATGAATGAAGGTACAGCTATATATATATATATATATATATATATATATATATATATATTTGATAGGTTCACTGATTCAATCTACAGTATTTGCATAATTCTTTGTACGTTGATTATATTCAGCATCTCAGTTCACATTCTTACCAGATTTTCCAGGCTAGTTAATAAACAATTTTAAAACGTATGTAATTTTTTCTAATAATTTAACTGTAACGAGTAGTAGTTAATCATTACTGCTAACAACTTTTGGTTATAAACTACACAGGTCTACGAATGAGAAATTTGTAAGAGCAGTTTTCTTACTAACAGTTGATTTTATGTAAATCAAATACTCTGATTTCGAATAAGGCGTACATTTTACTATCACGTAAGGATTTTCTGCAAACTGGAAGGGAAACGCAGCTACATAAATAAATATTATTTATTTCAATTTACGTTAGGTATCTATTTCGTTTTGCTATGTTAATTACAAATGCAAACAACTTTAAAAAGAAAGATTGTTATTTAAGCCAGCTAGTTTTCTTGCGGCCTATGCTATGGTACTTTTATATAGTAATTCTGTTGCGCCCATTTCAACATCCAACAGTAGGCAGACGTCGTGCTGACGGCACACATTCAATGACATCTTATTAGTTTTTAATAAAAATTAATTTGACTCAGTTTTAATTAAAACTAATTACATGTGTAATATGAAATATGACATTTTGTGAAATTCAACATTATAGAAACGCTCCTTGAAATATTTTTCGCGATATAATTTACATGATCATTCCATTGCAAATTCTTATCTAGCATTACACCAAGAAATTCTGTTACAGCACACGCCTTTTTGGCGATTTCATTAACATTAAGTTCATCAAGGTATACATTTCTTTTATTAGTAAAAATTATGAAATTTGTTTTACTGGTATTTAGGAAGAGTTTTATTGGTAGCCAACCACTTCGTTACAATAATGAATTCTGAATGAGATATATTCTTAGCTGTATTAACATTTTTGCAAGAAAAAGAGACAGTTGTATCATCTACAAACATTATGAAGTTCAGTATATTTGATGAACGTGGAAGGTCATTTATATATAATAAAAATAACAGTGGACCCAGAACCCAGCACTGTGGCACACCATGCTTGACAGGCGCTTTAGTTGAGCAAACCTTATTTACTGATACATAATGATATCTGTTGGACAACAACCAAATAAGTAGGTTTCTCCAAAAAAAAAATTCTCATTTCCAGTTAATAGAAAACTTGGAAAGGTCTTTAGAAGGTATAACTCTGGTATTTAGCATCGTTGCAGCTTGTTAACTGAATATAGCACCAGTCCTTCATGACGCAATACCACCAAAGAAGTTCAAAGCACATCTTCAACAATAATTCAAGTAAGGATCTTTCACTACACGGTCGCTTTCGTTTATTTTAGCAAACCTGAAACTTAAATACTCTCAAATTCTGAATGCTTTATACAACAAGAGGAAGAAATCGTAATTTCTCTCAAAACTGTCCTAATTCCATTATTCTAAATCCACATATTCTCTGTGACATATGTATATATATATATATATATATATATATATATATATATATATATATATATATATATATAGGGTGTCTCAAATATACGAATGGAGGATTTCGGGTCGGGGCGACGCTTGCCCGTATTACACCTTTATAAAGGATTGTTATCACAAAATTTGACAGCTGTAGGAGGATTTTAGGGGTCACTCAAGTTCGCCACTTCTGTTTCACTTATACAAGATTTTCTTCTCTTTCGCAGGTGATGGTTACTAGAGCAGGAAACCAGTTGTGGTTGCTGGACAAGGCCCAATTGCAGCGATTGTTTGTCCACGACTTCCATCGAAGGAGCAATGCCTGCTCCTTTACTTCCACCACCACCAAGACCAAGAGGGAAGGAAGACCAAATCGGAGAGCATTCGCCTGGTGGTGGAAACCATCTGGCCCATCTGGGAGAAGGCCAACATACCAACTACCACCAAGAAGTACGCAGGGGAGAAGCTGGCGAAGTTGATCGATACCTACGACGCACTCAAGAAGAACAGGACAAAGCCGCAAGAGGGTTACCGGTACAAGGAGGGGATGTTCAAGTCGGATTTGGAAGACGTGTTTGACGTGGCTCACTCCTCCGCGCTATCCTCCTCCAAGGTCCCTCAGGAGGACAAGGATTTTCTCACCTCGCAGAGGGAAGACAGGATGTCGTCAAGTCTTGCGGGGGTGGACCAGAAGACAGCGAAGAAGAAAGCTGTGAAGCGGAAGAGGGATCTTGCAGCCACGGCTAGGAAGAGTAAATGGGATGCTGGGGTGACACAGCTCATGGAGGTAGCGATCTTGGAGGTGGATGGTAGCAGCACTGAAATGAACACGGAAGACGAGGATGATGACGACGAGACGTACCAAGTGCCCAGCACCAGCAAGGCCCAGACTCAAAAGAAAAGGCGAATGAATGCCCTCACGGACCCCGAATCTCATCGCTGCTTGGGATCGCGACAACATGTCCGTGAGACAAGCAACGTCGTCCTTTGCAGCAGCAGCTCAGAGTTTGGGTCATGACCTGGATGACCTGGTAATCTCGCCAGCAACTGTTCATCGAACACGGAACAAGATCCGAAAGGAGATGGGAGAAGAGTTGACCCGAAAGTTCGAAGCTTCTGGTCCTTTAGTCTTGCACTGGGATGGGAAACTGTTGGAAGATATCGCCAAGGAGAAGAAGGAGGTTGACCGGATTGCTGTTGTGGTGACGGGCGATGGAGTCGAGGAGCTTCTTGGTGTACCCGTTGCGGTGGACGGCACTGGAAAAGCACAGGCTGCAGCCGTACTCCAGGAAGTCCAGGCTTTTGGCATTTCGGAGCAAATCATTGGACTGGGATTCGACACCACAGCTGTGAACGCTGGGATGATCCAAGGTGCTTGCGTTCGCATTGAGCAGGAGTTTGGCCGTCCCATGTTGTGGTTGGCTTGCCGTCACCACGTCTTGGAGATCTTACTCAAGGATGTCTTCGTGCGATGTCTGGGGCCGTCCTCTTCCCCTCACATTCTCCTCTTAAAAGATTTCAACAGCGGTGGGCCTCCATTGACAAAGGATCATTCTTGTCCATCGGTGACGAAAGCAATCCCACAACAACTGACAACTGGGCAAATCAAGCGTCTTCCATGAAGAAATACCTGCAGCAGACGCTTTCCCACGGCACACATCCCCGAGAAGACTACCGTGAACTCCTCATCCTTTCCTACCGCTTCCTTGGCGGTCAGGTCCAGGGGGATTTCGTCAGCCTGGGGCCTATCACCACGCCAGATGGATGGCCAAAGCCATCTATGCCCTCAAGATTTTCATGTTCCGTTACCAACTGGACCTGACAGCCAGGGAAGAAGGAGGACTTCGGCGGCTGTGTTTGTTCATCTCCCTCGCGTACGTGAAGCAGTGGAATGAGGCAATGGTCTCGAATCGAGCTCCACTGAACGACCTAGAGTTCCTTCGCCTGCTCGAGGCCTACCCTGACAAGGAAGTCAGCCACACGGCATCCATGGCCTTGAAAAGGCACCTGTGGTACCTCTCAGAGGATCTCGTGGGGCTTGGTTTCTTTGACGACCGCATTCCAAAGGACACGAAGCTAAAGATGGTCCAACGACTTCAATCCCCCGCCACGAAGAAAGGACTCAAGCGGATCGATCCGAAGAACTTCAATCCACAGCAATCCATCGAGCTCTTCGTCACCCGGAGAACAAAAGAAGTCTTCTTCCGCGCGATCCTTCCAGAATCTGAGTCTTCCACCTTCCTCATGAAAGATCCAGAGGATTGGATCAATGACCAGGATTGGATCACGGCGAAAAAGAGGGTGAAAGCCCTGAAGGTGGTCAATGACGCCGCCGAGCGTGGTATCGCTTTGATGAAAAGATTCAATTCCACCATCACGCGTGATGAGAAGCAGAAGCAATTCGTCCTCAAGGTGGTTCTGGCTCACCAGAAGTTGATCCCCGTCAAGACGAAGGAGAGCTTGAAGAGTAAAATCAAGTAGTGTAGGACAGATTGATGATGAAAACAATCCATTTATACGCGCTTATTTCAATTAATGAAAGGTGCATTTCGTTTATTTTCATTTTTGTTCAGAAAAAGAGAATAAGAGAATGATAGAAATTTCTTTTTTTTCCTAAATAGCTACAAGAAAGTGTTAAACTTGAGTGACCTCTAAATACTGTTCGATTCCCATCATTTTTCGATTTTTAGAACCTCTATGCCTATTGAAATCGGGGCAGCATTCGCGAGCAAGAGAAAATCGAAAAAAAAAATTCTATATATTAATGAGATACCCTAATATATATATATATATATATTAGGGTATCTCATTAATACATAGAATTATATATATATATATATATACACACACACAGTACTTACTTATGTCTGTTGATTTTTACCCATTCTTCAACAGAATGTACAAGCTGTTCAAGCTAGAAGTCGGGGATGCGGGGAAACTTTATTATTATTATTATTATTAGTAGTAGTAGTAGTAGTAGTAGTAGTAGCAAGGGTAACAGTAGTTTAAAACTTATCCTCACTTCTTCACATCTCTCTTTCATTGCAATCCTAAAACACCTAAGCTATCCGCTGAAGCAGGAGTCACGCCAAACTATTTTACATCGAAAGCATTCTAACATCTACATAATAACAGAAATGAGCCCGCATATACAATATACGAGTTTACCCATTTGGTTAATACCACAATGCTTTTGTATCACTCATTACCTATCTGTATTACCTAAAAATTAGCTAGCTAGTTGTCAACTAGCGATCAAAATAATGTAATGTGCAAATTTTTAGTTTGGAACCGAGCCTTAAGCACGGTCCCAAACGCACACGCACACGCACACACACACACAGATTCTTTCAGAAAAGGGGATATATATATGTGTGTGTGTGCACACAAGCACCACACACCACACCCACAGAATCTTTCAGAAAAGGGCATATATATATATATATATATATATATAATATATATATATATATATATATATATATTACACCATCCCAAATTTTTAGTGTTCCGTTCGATGATTCATCATTTCACGAAGGTTAAGCTTGTTCCTCTCTCTCTCTCTCTCTCTCTCTCTCTCTCTCTCTCTCTCTATATATATATATATATTATATATATATATATATATTAAGATGTATACTTCACTTAAATAATGATATGCATATTATATATAATCATGTAAGTATAAAATATGCATAATATAAAGATTTTATACAGAGTAAATGAATTACAATAAATATCGTATTATGAAGCAAACTGTGGAATGACATCTCGATCTCAAACTGTGGTTAATAGAAAAACGTGTTTTCATTTTTGTAATCAGGGTAAAAAGAACATAAGAATCACCCATATTTAGCAAATGGAGAAAAACTTTGTTGATCAATGTTATGATGTGATGAATATGTGCATTTGTACATTGTGGCAAGACCATAGTTCATGTGACAAATATTAATAATACGAAGAGACGCTAGATTACATTTGACAGCTCAAATACTAAGGATAGAAATGGAATTAACAGGAAATAGTACAATAATGTCGGATGTAAGTAGAGCCACAGTCAGACGTTTTTTATCATGAACCCCATAGCTTACGAAGATTATATATATATATTATATATAATATATATATATATATATATATATATATATTTACAAACATGTTCTAAATCAATTATTCAGCCGTTAATGTTCTCATATTTGCTGAAATAAATTTCTAATAATAAAATTTTTATAAGTTTATACATCTCAATTTTATGTTTATGTACAACACTTTTTGGGAACAGTTGGACGGAGAACGCCAATATATATATATATATATATAAAATGTTAAAATTTGAACACACACATGAGCGTGTAACAACATAGTATGAGCCTTATGAAGCAATTATACGACGCTGGAAAAAATAAATAATTAGATAAATATAAATGAAAAATGTAGACGGAAATGGAACGATTTGAGAATCTCCCCGTCAAGACCCACTTATGAATTTATGAGTTATACATCTACTAGAGTTTCTGGTAGGATGATGGCTTCATACTCTTTTACAATGTATATTTGAGAATAAAGGGGGATCATTCTAGCCTAAACATCCAAAAACCGTACAGCAGAGATCACCCCTACAAACAGATGACATTCTGTAGAGGCCTAAACTACATGAACAAGCAGGAGCCCCCAAATAAAAGTTCACATACTTCATGCTCGTAGAACCATGTAGTTTTTATAATGCTAATACATGAATGATAATTTAACAGACTGTTTTCGCGACTCTTTCTGTTTTACCCTAATTCTTCCACGTGTATAACTATACTGTATGTTGTGATAAACATTCTTTGACAAACTTTTCAATGCATACATCCTATCGCTGGATGCATGTAAAACTCAATTTCGCACGCTTTTCACACATCTCTGTTGCATTATCACCCGGCTGTAGCATTTAGGACAGCGTTTTTCATGGATTAATGCGAGAGACCAGTGCATCCTGAAAATCATATTGTCAGAATTTACGAGTATATATAAACATAAGAACAAATAAATTCCATATAGGCTACTGCTGATCAAAATAATAATCAAAACACTACAAATACATAATGTTGTGAAACCTATAATAAAATAAGTTTACAAAATAGTTGCTAATTATAAGCCATCAAAATTTCAATAAAATTAAGCATGTACGAATTACTTCTCAAACTAAGTTTTTAAACATTGCGATTCATGGCATCATGCATCTTCTACAACACACACACACACACACACATTAGCTTTCTGAGTTTGGTTCGAGGTCTGTAAAAAGGTACACCTTTCTTAATGCACGAAGGTCACATTCATACTGAATACACCCTGGTGTAGGATTTATATTATCATTATGAAATGAAGTTCATTCCTAACTACGATCTCGGAGTTAGATAAATGTTCTCAGTAGTAGCTAGGTGTTAGTAAAGTTATTTATATGTTAATGAACTTCCTGATGATTAGATATTCTGTATTGTACATTTTGTACCAAAATATATTTTCCCTATCTCATCTATCTGAACTTGGCTTATAATAGGGTTTGATGAAACCTTTATCAGATTTTGTTCATGATTAGAAAGTGGCGTTAAAATACTCGTAGCTAAAAGTAAAAAATCTGGAAAATATTTGTGAAGGAATGTTCATAGGAAATTTCGATATTGTAAAGTATTAAAGTATATATATATATATATAATATTTATGCAGGAAGGAAGGGCCAAGGGCAAATGTCCGCAAAAGCGCCCCTCCCATAGAAGAGAGCCAAAATCATCGTCCGGGATTTTCGAGATGCCTAGGCACGAAGCGTTTGAAAGATGGGGGTCATAAACAGGAGGAAAGGCGGATTGAGGAAGATTTTTCCAGAGTTCACTGGTTGAGTAGATGAAAGACTGAAAATAGGGACCCCAGCCTTCTTTAGTTAGCTTTATAAAGCTAACTAAAGAAGGCTGGGGTCCCTATTCTTCAATAGCTCCCCTTCCTCTTCTCTTAACATCCTTGGCGTTTCCTTTTCTCGTGATCTTTCCTGGAAAGAATACATATACTCTCTTTCTTAAACACCTTCTAAGAGGTTAGTTGTACTGTACCGCCTCCGCAGTTTCTTCACCCCGACTCAGTTGCTGTCTCTGTACAGGGGTCATATTCGCCCCTGTATGGAGTATGTTTCTCATGTGTGGGGTGGTTCAACCACACAGCTGTGCTTGACATGATGGAATCAGAGACTTTTCGTCTCATCAGTTCCCCGCCTCTTACTGATTGTCTTCATTCTCTCTCTCTTTGCCGCAATGTTACCTCACTCTCTCTTCACTATCGCTGTCGTAACGGACATTGCTCTTCTAAATTCTAAAACTTCATGCCTCTCCTTTAAGGAGAGCGAGCAGTACCAGACTTTCTACACTTTCTCAATCCTTTTCTATTCAACTAGCTAATACAAGGGTTAATCGACATTTTCAGTCTTTCATCTACTCAACCAGTGAACTCTGGAAAAATCTTCCTCAATCCGCCTTTCCTCCTGTCTATGACCCCCATCTTTCAAACGCCTCGTGCCTAGGCATCTCGAAAATCCCGGACGATGATTTTGGCTCTCTTCTATGGGAGGGGCGCTTTTGCGGACATTTGCCCTTGGCCCTTCCTTCCTGCATATATATATATATATATTATATATATATATATATATATACTTTAATACTTTACAATATCGAAATTTCCTATGAACATTTCCTTCACAAATATTTTCCAGATTTTTTACTTTTAGCTACGAGTATTTTAACGCCACTTTCTAATCATGAACAAAATCTGATAAAAGGTTTCATCAAACCCTATTATAAGCCAAGTTCAGATAGATGAGATAGGGAAAATATTTTTGGTACAAAATGTACAATACAGAATATCTAATCATCAGGAAGTTCATTACATATAAATAACTTTACTAACACCTAGCTACTACTGAGAACATTTATCTAACTCCGAGAACGTAGTTAGGAATGAACTTCATTTCATAATGATAATATAAATCCTACACCAGGGTGTATTCAGTATGAATGTGACCTTCGTGCATTAAGAAAGGTGTACCTTTTTACAGACCTCGAACCAAACTCAGAAAGCTAATGTGTGTGTGTGTGTGTGTGCGTGTGTGTGTGTGTGTGTGTGTGTTGTAGAAGATGCATGATGCCATGAAACACAATGTTTAAAAACTTAGAGTTTGAGAAGTAATTCGTACATGCTTAATTTTATTGAAATTTTGATGGCTTATAATTAGCAACTATTTTGTAAACTTATTTTATTATAGGTTTCACAACATTATGTATTTGTAGTGTTTTGATTATTATTTTGATCAGCAGTAGCCTATATGGAATTTATTTGTTCTTATGTTTATATATACTCGTAAATTCTGACAATATGATTTTCAGGATGCACTGGTCTCTCGCATTAATCCATGAAAAACGCTGTCCTAAATGCTACAGCCGGGTGATAATGCAACAGAGATGTGTGAAAAGCGTGCGAAATTGAGTTTTACATGCATCCAGCGATAGGATGTATGCATTGAAAAGTTTGTCAAATGTTTATCACAACATACAGTATAGTTATACACGTGGAAGAATTAGGGTAAAACAGAAAGAGTCGCGAAACAGTCTGTTAAATTATCATTCATGTATTAGCATTATAAAATACATGGTTCTACGAGCATGAAGTATGTGAACTTTTATTTGGGGGCTCCTGCTTGTTCATGTAGTTTAGGCCTCTACAGAATGTCATCTGTTTGTAGGGGTGATCTCTGCTGTACGGTTTTTGGATGTTTAGGCTAGAATGATCCCCCTTTATTCTCAAATATACATTGTAAAAGAGTATGAAGCCATCATCCTACCAGAAACTCTAGTAGATGTATAACTCATAAATTCGTAAGTGGGTCTTGACGGGGAGATTCTCAAATCGTTCCATTTCCGTCTACATTTTTCATTTATATTTATCTAATTATTTATTTTTTCCAGCGTCGTATAAGTGCTTCATAAGGCTCATACTATGTTGTTACACGCTCATGTGTGTGTTCAAATTTTAACATTTTATATATATATATATATATATATATATTGGCGTTCTCCGTCCAACTGTTCCCAAAAAGTGTTGTACATAAACATAAAATTGAGAGTATAAACTTATAAAAATTTTATTATTAGAAATTTTTCAGCAAATATGAGAACATTAACGGCTGAATAATTGATTTAGAACATTTTTGTAAATATATATATATATATATATGTATATATATATAATCTTCGTAAGCTATGGGGTTCATGATAAAAAGACGTCTGACTGTGGCTCTACTTACATCCGACATTATTGTACTATTTCCTGTTAATTTCATTTCAATCCTTAGTATTTGAGCTGTCAAATGTAATCTAGCGTCTCTTCGTATTATTAATATTTGTCACATGAACTATGGTCTTGCCACAATGTACAAATGCACATATTCATCACATCATAACATTGATCAACAAAGTTTTTCTCCATTTGCTAAATATGGGTGATTCTTATGTTCTTTTTACCCTGATTACAAAAATGAAAACACGTTTTTCTATTAACCACAGTTTGAGATCAAGATGTCATTCCACAGTTTGCTTCATAATACGATATTTATTGTTATTCATTTACTCTGTATAAAATCTTTATATTATGCATATTTTATATTTACATGATTATATATAATATGCATATCATTATTTAAGTGAAGTATACATCTTAATATATATATATATATATATATATATATATATATATATATATATATATGTATATATAAGCACACCGGACAAAAAATTAGTCACCCCTAATAGCACCGATAGTAGGAAGTTCAAGGTCACACAGAGGGCGCTGATGTAGCATTGGTAAGTGACAAGTAGCGGTGACGTAGCACACAGGATCAGATCTGTTTCGTGAGGTGGTGAAGAACAAAGTGTGTGTTGGATATAGTCTGCAAAATGGGTCGTGAGGCAGACGTTACTCAGTGGCAAAAAGGAGCCATCGTGTTTGGCAGAGCCCACGGACACAAAATGTCTGAAGTAGCCCAATTTGTTGGTGTGTCAACGCGTACTGTCCAGCGAGTTTACAAAGAGTGGTGTAGTTCGCAATCAACTGACAATCGACGGCGTAACTGTGGCCGGAAAACAATTCTCGACAATAGGGGCCGCCGCCATGTTTCTCGTCTAGTAACTGCAAATCGTTTTCAAACCAGAGGACAATTGCTCCAAGAAACCAATGAGGTTCTCCAGCGACCAATTTCCGAACGGACATTGCGACGAGAACTTCATGCGATGGACATCTGGAGCAGGGTACCACGGAAGAGGCCGCTGTTAACAGCAAGCACAAATTGGCACGTTATAAATGGGCTCAGAGGCACAAAAACTGGACTGCGACAGGTTGGAAACGTGTAATTTGGTCCGATGAGTCCCGTTTTTGTTTGTTCTCCAATGATGGGAGGCGACGAGTACATCGCAGGTCCAATGAAGCCTTTAATCCTGAATGCGTCGAAGGTGTTGTTCAGGCTGGAAACAGAAAGTGAAGCGCAGGAATAGACACCCACGGACTCTGGCGGAACTTCGGGACCGGCTGATGAACGAGTGGCAGCAAATCGATGTTCAGTACATGCACAACCTCGTAGAGTCTCTGCCTCGCCGGATTCGTGCGGTTATCAAGGCCAGAGGCCCGTCACACGTTATTAGGTACATTCTGAGAGGGGTGACTAATTTTTAGTCCGGTGTGCTTATATATATATATATATATATATATATATATATATATATAGAGAGAGAGAGAGAGAGAGAGAGAGAGAGAGAGAGAGGAACAAGCTTAACCTTCGTGAAATGATGAATCATCGAACGGAACACTAAAAATTTGGGATGGTGTGTATATATATATATATATATATATATATATATATGCCCTTTTCTGAAAGATTCTGGGTGTGTGTGTGGTGCTTGTGTGCACACACACACACACACATATATATACAGGGTGTCCGAGAATTATCTGTACAATTTTTGGCTGTTATTAAAAGTCAACCATGAAGTGTAGAAATTCCAGTGTTGTCCCATTTTACAGAGAATCTCATTACGTTTTTTCTGATATCAAGTTTTGACAAGTTTTTTAGAAATTCCAGTGTGTCCGAACATTATCTGTACAATTTCATCTTTTAATAAAATTCTTGATAAAACACGTAAAATTCTTAAACAAGATTATTTAGAATCTGTATTTTTAAAAGTTTCTTTATTAAAGTAACGTTGTTACAAACATTCGATATGTGCACCATTATTGATTCGCAAAACATCCAATCGATACTCCAAATGTTGCCATGTACGCTGCAGCATATCCACATCAATTCGCTCAATAGCAGCTGTGATTCTTGCTTTTAAATCATCAATGTCTGTCACCCGCGTACATTTCTAAAAAACTTGTCAAAACGTGGTATCAGAAAAAACTTAATGAGATTCTCTGTAAAATGGGACAACACTGGAATTTCTACACTTCATGGTTGACTTTTAATAACAGCCAAAAATTGTACAGATAATTCTCGGACACCCTGTATATCCCCTTTTCTGAAAGAATCTGTGTGTGTGTGTGTGTGCGTGTGCGTGTGCGTTTGGGACCGTGCTTAAGGCTCGGTTCCAAACTAAAAATTTGCACATTACATTATTTTGATCGCTAGTTGACAACTAGCTAGCTAATTTTTAGGTAATACAGATTGGTAATGAGTGATACAAAAGCATTGTGGTATTAACCAAATGGGTAAACTCGTATATTGTATATGCGGGCTCATTTCTGTTATTATGTAGATGTTAGAATGCTTTCGATGTAAAATAGTTTGGCGTGACTCCTGCTTCAGCGGATAACTTAGGTGTTTTAGGATTGCAATGAAAGAGAGATGTGAAGAAGTGAGGATAAGTTTTAAACTACTGTCACCCTTGCTACTACTACTACTACTACTAATAATAATAATAATAATAAAGTTTCCCGCATCCCCGACTTCTAGCTTGAACAGCTTGTACATTCTGTTGAAGAATGGGTAAAAATCAACAGACATAAGTAAGTACTGTGTATATATATATATATATATATATATATATATATATATATATATATATATGTCACAGAGAATATGTGGATTTAGAATAATGGAATTAGGACAGTTTTGAGAGAAATTACGATTTCTTCCTCTTGTTGTATAAAGCATTCAGAATTTGAGAGTATTTAAGTTTCAGGTTTGCTAAAATAAACGAAAGCGACCGTGTAGTGAAAGATCCTTACTTGAATTATTGTTGAATGTGCTTTGAACTTCTTTGGTGGTATTGCGTCATGAAGGACTGGTGCTATATTCAGTTAACAAGCTGCAACGATGCTAAATACCAGAGTTATACCTTCTAAAGACCTTTCCAAGTTTTCTATTAACTGGAAATGAGAATTTTTTTTTGGGAGAAACCTACTTATTTGGTTGTTGTCCAACAGATATCATTATGTATCAGTAAATAAGGTTTGCTCAACTAAAGCGCCTGTCAAGCATGGTGTGCCACAGTGCTGGGTTCTGGGTCCACTGTTATTTTTATTATATATAAATGACCTTCCACGTTCATCAAATATACTGAACTTCATAATGTTTGTAGATGATACAACTGTCTCTTTTTCTTGCAAAAATGTTAATACAGCTAAGAATATATCTCATTCAGAATTCATTATAGTAACGAAGTGGTTGGCTACCAATAAAACTCTTCCTAAATACCAGTAAAACAAATTTCATAATTTTTACTAATAAAAGAAATGTATACCTTGATGAACTTAATGTTAATGAAATCGCCAAAAAGGCGTGTGCTGTAACAGAATTTCTTGGTGTAATGCTAGATAAGAATTTGCAATGGAATGATCATGTAAATTATATCGCGAAAAATATTTCAAGGAGCGTTTCTATAATGTTGAATTTCACAAAATGTCATATTTCATATTACACATGTAATTAGTTTTAATTAAAACTGAGTCAAATTAATTTTTATTAAAAACTAATAAGATGTCATTGAATGTGTGCCGTCAGCACGACGTCTGCCTACTGTTGGATGTTGAAATGGGCGCAACAGAATTACTATGTAAAAGTACCATAGCATAGGCCGCAAGAAAACTAGCTGGCTTAAATAACAATCTTTCTTTTTAAAGTTGTTTGCATTTGTAATTAACATAGCAAAACGAAATAGATACCTAACGTAAATTGAAAAAATCAATATTATTTAGGTAGCTGGCGTTTCCTTCAGTTGCAGAAAAATCCTACGTGATAGTAAAATGTACGCCTTATTCGAAATCAGAGTATTTGATTTACATAAAATCAACTGTTAGTAAGAAAACTGCTCTTACAAATTTCTCATCGTAGACCTGTGTAGTTTATAACCAAAAGTTGTTAGCAGTAATGATTAACTACTACTCGTTACAGTTAAATTATTAGAAAAAATTACATACGTTTTAAAATTGTTTATTAACTAGCCTGGAAAATCTGGTAAGAATGTGAACTGAGATGCTGAATATAATCAACGTACAAAGAATTATGCAAATACTGTAGATTGAATCAGTGACCTATACAAATATATATTATATATATATATATATATATATAGCTGTACCCTTCATTCATTTCACGTGTTTAATTGTGAAATTCCCCCAATTTCCCCATAAGAGTTCTTGCTCCATGCACGGTCTGTGATTAAATATATATATATATATATATGAAAATTATTTCACGAAAAGTAAACACGTGTGTGTATTATATACTGTTGGTAAACTTATTCGATTCGAAATAAACCAAGAAGCTAACATTATTCTTTAAGATCATAGGTGTTGATTCTCTTATGAAATGGATACTGCGTAAATTTTATTTATAGACATAATAGGAATAAGATAAAAAGACAATTGCAATTACTGGTTTACAGAAACTTAAGAATAATAATTTGATGTTTACTACCGTGGAAAGAAGTCATGGCTAAGATGGAAATAAAATTTGATGATTTGTACTTCTAAAATATAAAATTACGTAATGTGTTCTCTTTTAAAGTATATATATACATATATATATATATATGTTAGTTCACTAGTTGATTCTATTCGATGACTATGATGAGTTGCCTGATAGCAACATCTGTTTAATTAAAGCATATCTTATTCCGTCAGTTGGCTTAGAAGGCTGAATTTTGTCAGTTTGCTATTATTACGAAGGGAATTGAAATCAATATATTTAATTTAAATACTCTTAATATGTGTACATATATATGTAATAATAACAATAAATCAATATTAGTAATAATATTTAAGTGGATGTTTAGAGGAGGATAACAGAATTGCTGCTTCATTTTCAAAGCCGCGTTAGGCAACTTGGTTCTTTTTAACACATGCAATTTTATAACGAAATTTCATGAACGGTAAAATTATTAATTCATATACCAGAAGATGACATGTGAAAGTGAATGTGATGGAATATATCGATGTAAATAACAGAAAACTACATACTTAAAAGTAAATAAACATATATGCGTGTGCTATGAATATATATTGTATTTGAAGGTCATCTCGTCTGAAAATAAGCCAGTTTCCCTTAAAAAAGAGAGAAATTAATTTATTTAAATTAAAATAAAAAATATTTATTTTATTTTTCATAATACAGATATTAAACAAAGATCGTGTTTTCGATTTAAAATATTTTCAGTCTGATTTTGATTTATGTATTTTTCGCAATTTGTTAACAGACGAAAATTGGATGTGTCGATGCATACTGTCGTTAGGCCTATTAAAACCTTTCAGATATTCATTTAAGTTTTCATTTCTACTGTCTGGCGGAACTTGCCTGAACAGAAAACTACTCGAGTGTATGTATGTTTTGCATGTTGTTCTTGTTTGCCTCAAGAAAGAACTTTTTTGAAGGAGGAAGGCGAGGCTCACTCCTTTCTTAAATTTTTTTTTTTTTTTCCCACTTTTTTTTTTTTTCCTTTTCCCCTCTTTTTTTTTTTTTTTTTTGAAGGACAATGAAGGACACCTCATAAAGGAGGGACCGCCATGAAGGACGGTGGAGGACCTCCATGAAGGACGGTGGAGGACCGCCATGAAGGACGGTGGGGGGGGAATTTTCAAATTGATCCATTGCTGTCTCACATTTTGCCACTATACTACTCATCGTGTCTCTGCGATAGTACAATGCTATTTAAGGCGTTCGGCTGAAAATGAAGGTATAACTCCCAATGGGCTGTTGTTGTTGTTATTGTTTTGGGGCTGTGAAACCTCCTTCGTAACAGTTACTGTCATATGACGGAGGGGACCTACAGTTTCCACGGGTCGCTACATCATCTGAACGCGGCGGAGGGTCATCCATCCAACTACTAATCGCTTCTAACGTCGCTTAACCTCGCTGATCTAACGGGAAGGAATGTTACGAAGTAGCCATAATGTAGCTCTCCCAATGGGCTACTTATCGGGCTGTTGAACGTATCCGCCTTCCGTGAGTCTCCAACTACCGATTTAGGGTTTGACTTAAGATAATCACAACTACGACCTTAATAGTCAGTCAGGAAGCCCAGAAAATGGCACAGCGTTCAGGTCAGACGAATGCGGTTCATTGTGCTAACTCCCGTATTATTATTATTACTAGTACAGTTCCCGCCGCTTCGCTGACGGTTAGACAGGCTAAACTACAGAAAAAGAACCCAGCCGTGAAAATTTTGAGCTTCACATTGTGTCAACATTTCTAATCTGGTATCTCCCAAAACCTCCTCACCCCCATTCATACAACTTGGGGGCTAACCCCCTCGCCAATTACCCCCCCCCTACCCATTACCCCACCCATCCCCCATTACCCCCACCCCCACCCTTCCCCCATTGCTAAACTACAGAAAAGAACACAGTCATGAAAATCTTCAGCTCCACATTGCCGCCCGTAATACAATTTCTGAATTTTTTTTACAATTTCTGAATTTTTTTCTCACAATTTTTCCTCACAATTTCTGAAAGTGTGACGGACAGACGGACAGACGGACAGCTCTCTTATTATAATATAGATTATTATTACCATCGGGAGTCGAATCCCGACCTCGGTGTATTCACTTCACTGAGTTATTAACTTAGGTTCATAACTTATTCAGTAATTTTGGATGAATTTTTTTATTCAATCTACATGATATTTACTGGGATTCACGAGTAATTCACGTGAATACGAATCTGGCGCCAGTTTCCGTCAGCTTTGTGTTTCGTTTCACCACCCATCATTTTTAATAAAGTTAATTTCAAGACACCTCGCCCTTATTTCTTCCTCGCAACGCTCGGGCCCGCTAACTCTTACTATATATAAAAGAAGGTCAACAAGAAAAATGAAAAGTAAATATGCTGACAGTTTCGCCACGCCAAATGACCTTGAAAAAAAAAAAAAATGTGACAGGATGT
>JAJOZX010002050.1:0-57500 GCA_023014485.1 Bathynomus jamesi | reverse complement strand
GATCTCGAAATTTGTATGATAAAAGTGTCTTTCCTTCGCCGACTTCTAAATTTTTCTTTCAAAATTTTGTGAATAAAATGATACACTCTCTTTAATAAAATTTATTCTAACGTTTCCCCCCTTCATACACTCCATCCATTTTCAAAGAACTAAACAAAAATCGGTAATAATTCAACTGAATTTAATTTAACAAAAAGTAAAAGGTAAAATATAACAAATTTTTCTAAAAGCAAAATTGAAAATTGAACATGATCGATCTTAAACTTATTCAAGCTTCAATTTTCGTTTTTATTCATTAATCGAAAATAGTTAACATTGACGCCATTTCAACAGCGTTCTTAGCTCAGTGGGTAACACCATTTGCCTATAAAGCGAAGTGAAGACACCGAGGTCGGGAATTCGACTCCCGCTGGGAGAGCCGAAATGAAGTCTCCAAGGGTCTTAAAAACGATTACTTTTTTTTTTTTAATTTTGAAAAATTGTGTAGTGTGTAAGATGCACGTATGTGTAGTGAGGAATAGAGGGAGAAGAGTGTGTTTGAGAGCATGCTGGATTGCTCACAGGGTAGATGAGACACGGAAAAAGATCAGCTAAGGAGAACAGTGACACGAGAAACAGGTTTCATCATCCTGTTTCCTGCCTAACGTTCAACTCCCCCCCCCCTGGAGTACTTCCCTGGTCGATTGGTGTTTACAATCTCCTTCTTGTAAGCGCAATATAGGCTAATTAATTAATTATTAACCGGGTCGGGGGTTCGACTCCTCATAAGAGTTACCACAATTTTGGCTAATTAACTATTATTAACCAGCATCATTGGGAGACAAATCCTTGACCACATTGTGTTCACGTTCCCTTACGGAGAAACGGTGTTATATACAGTTAACTACGGGGCGCTGGGGTTACAGCGACCTAAGATGAAGCGGATGTATTTTATAGCATATAAAAGGAGTTACAGCCCTCTTCTGAGCACTTATAATGGTACACAACAACGAACCTCACCTCCGTGAAATGAAGAATCATCGCACGGAACACCTTTTTGAAAGGTTAGCCATTTCACTCCCAGAAAGTTTCCTTCCTTAGTAAGAGATTTTTGTTTAATATTACTTACTTTAGGTTACTTTAGGTGAGTTTGAACGAGGGTTCAGGATCGACCTGCGGTCGACCCCTCTGCAGCATCCCGCATCATTTGCGGGATTTGGTCATTAAACTTTATATACACTTTAAATATTCGTTTTAATATTGTATAATCTGTTTTAATCCCTTCTGTGGTGTCAAATTTAAAGAAAAAGAATTTTTTTTCTCTAATCAAAACTGTTTTTGTTTAAAAAAAATAAATATATATACACACACACACACAGTATTTGTTTCTTTGATAAATGTTTGAGGGAAACCATTATTGAATTTTTTTTGGGTTATTCTTTTAATTTCAGTATTAAACGAGTTCTAGATTGAAGTTATTCTATATTCTATATTCACTTATTAAAACAGTAACGTTATAATTAGTGAAATTTTATAATTTTCAGGGATATATATATATATATATATATATATATATATTATATATATATTATATATTATATATATATATATATATTATATATATTATATATTATATATATATATATATAATTTATAAGTCGCAGATTTGATGTAAACATTCCATTGAAATGACGTCATTTTCCTTCATTATCAAATTCACACTTAAGAAATGGAATTAACAGTATTTTATACATGTTCCATTAGTTATAATTCAATTTGTTATTTTTTTAATTCATTGTAAAAGGACAAATATGCGAAGGTTTTTTAAAAAGGTATCGCCACCATAGCCAATACTCGTATATACACAAGGATTAAAGTAGCAATCTCTGTTCCTAATTTCATTTTCGATATATAAAAGTCGGCAAAGATAAGGCTTAGGGGCGATTTATTGAGACTTATGAATAAGATGACTTACCCTACTAGTATTCGATAGGTATCCTAGTCATGCAGTCAATCAATAAATTTTTCATAATATCTCCATCCGTATTATATGTTTGTGACATTGTGACAACGTGTCGAGTGATTGAATATGTTATTGCAAGCCATTTCGATGGTCTCTTCACACTGATAATAAGAATAATCAGTGAGAGGAGGGCCAGAAAGTGGCACAACACTCAGGTCAGACGAATGCGGCTTATTGGTCTAACTCCTGGATTATTATTACCAGCATCATTAGGAATCGAATCTCTGACCTAGGTGTCACCTCGCTCGTAAGGAAACGGTGTTACCCAATGAATTACGGACGCTGATGCATATAGTTTAACTATATATTTATATTTGTGTATATGTATGTGTATATTATATGTATATTTGTGTATATTTATTCGTATCATTATTTATGAAGACGTATAATAAATATTATAAATTTATATTCATTAATAATTAATTATTTATTATTTTGTCAAGTAACTAATTAATATCTTATATTTTCACTTCCTTTGTTATTAATTACTGTACGTCCGATTCCCAAACCTTTGTTTATCTTTCATTGACCTGACCTGACCTTTGCCACTTCCTTTCATCTACCCACTTCTTTTCTTCCTAAACGAGATTTGCTTTTCCTCTCCTTTTTTTCCAGTAAATAAAGTATAATTTATATTATCTGACAAGAATAATATAATGAAATCACGATGTAAACATCGTGATTTCATTACAGATTCTTTTTATTACAGACTGTTTTACTTATCTTACGATTTACCAAACTTTGGCTCCCCGGCGGAGAACCGAACCCCGGTCTTCTGCGTGACAGACGGGGATACTTACCACTATATATATATATATATATATATATATATATGTGTGTGTGTGTGTGTGTGTGTGTGTGTGTGTGTGTGTAACAATGGCTGTCGAAAGACTGACTAAGCTGTTAAGAAAGAAAAATATACAAGGATCCTTCTCCTACATCTGACATTTAAAAGAGTGTAAAGGAATGTTCAAATTTTGAATGTATTTTCTAATATTCTTTGAATTAAAATTTATGCGCCAGTTTCTTTAACGTCGTGGATAAATTTTACACTGAAATCAGTAAAGTTCAGTATGACACGAAAATTTTAAATTGTTTGGTCGCGCATTACGTGTCAACAAAATAGGTTCTAATTTGGGGAATGCGTAAGGAGTAGTTGCTTCTTCTCACGAAAGGCTAAAAAGATGGTAATGTTTTCATTTCATAAAGTAATTTACAAAAGAAATTTTATGTAAATGCTTTTACTATTAATGAATATTAATGAATCAATAAACTTCGATTGAAAAGGTTTAAAATGTATTTTTGAAAGTGTTAGAATGACAATTTTAATTTTATACTTCAAATAGATATATAATGTTTTTCTTTATACTCTAGCACTTAGCACTAAATTTGTTCAGATTCTACGAGTCTACACTTAAATACTTGCCCTCCTTCACTTCAAAATGTGTTACTGTAGTAATTTTCCTTAAGCAAGTAGTTAAAATTTAATTACCTGCCTTCCACTTTACATTGTGTCACTTATATGTTTGATACAGGGCGTTGTCCGGACACGTAAAATATGGAATAGCTGGCAATCCTAGCTGGACAAAACTAAGGTATATTGCCAACAATTAACATACAGAGGGTTGACAAAAGTAAATAAACACCTTCGGGTGTGAATAAATAGTAACAGAGTTATTGAATCAATATATTTAAAATCGTGTTGCTGTCCCCTTCGCATTATGTAAATCTGAAACGCGTTCCGGCATTCCACTGATGAGCCCTTTCTTTGTGGTGTCTATTTACTTTTGTCAACCCTCTGTAATAAGTAAATAACTGGACGAATACTACTGGACTACTGGACGAATACAATAACAACGAAAACAACGAAAAAAACGTTCAAAATAATATTCTAAATTTACCTGATGAGTCTTCGTAAGCGCACATGTATTCTGAGGTCATGAACTGCGTGACGAGGGAGGTCCTACCAACACCTGGGGCTCCAAGCATCGCTACATAATACCTCGGAGTAGGGATAGGAGTAGTTGCTGGGGTTGGATTTCTACTTCCCGGTGGAGAATGGCCTCGACTTCCCATTGGTGTTGGAGTATTAGAACCACTGCTGTGAGGTAAAAGGTTTTAATTAATATTATTACCAAATTTTAACATTCTTGCCGGTATATTTTCGACATAACAAAATACAGTTTCTTTAAATCAGGGGGGGTTCCCAGGGGTACGCGGCATCCTGCTTTGGAACTAACTTTCACATGGAAAAGTACTCTCAAAAGACGGTGTAGCGGCTGCACTGTCTTTTGACCAATTTTGAGTATTTGAGTAGGGGGGGCGGTAAGGGGCACTTGCCGAAGCCATCGAGGGGTACGTAGCCAAAAAAGGTTGGGAACTCTTGCTTTAAACCATCACTACTAGAGTATCAGTAATCGAAATAAAATAAGGGTGTAGCCGTTGTTGTTTGATGGGGTTGTTTAATCTCTTTCGCATCACCTAAGGTCATAAGACGGAGGGGACCTACAGCTTTACGTGGGATCCAAACCACGAGTCACCACATAATCCTGAGCGGAGGATGGTTCCCCGATCCAACTACTTCCCACACCCATTGTCGCTTAACTTTGCTGATCGACAAGAAACTGTGTTACTATATTGGCTTCGATGTAGCCCCAAGGGTGTAGCTATAAGTTTAGAAAGCGCTGCATTAATTAAGCTATTTGGTAATCATAACCATTAATTAAAAGCTTTTCAGTGTATCTGGGAACAGCGTCTGGCAATGTCGTAGCACCGCTTCCTGTTTAATCAGCAAGTTAGGCGACACTGGGTCTGGATAATAGTTGGATGGGCGACCGTCCTCCGTGTCCAGATGATGTAGTGACCCATGATTCATCCCACGTAAAGTTGTGTGTTCCCTCCACCACGAGACCTTTGCCGTTACAAACAAGATCAAATAGTAACAGTCGTAAATCTATATTCGATAGTTTCGTAGCTCAAGTATCGATTGTAATATTGATATAATGTCGAGGGGACTCAGTCACGTGATCATGATGACATCATGATGACAGTTACCTAAAATTAACACTTAAAAAAAAGGCTCTCTAAATGATTAAAATTCCTTCTGGCATTCGTGAAACGAGAATACATAAAAACTTCGCGGAGGAAAAACGTGTCTCATTCTTTATGATAACATTGTAATTTGCACTTGTTTGAATCGACTTCATTCGTATTTAATACGATTTATTTAACAGCTGAAATGCCTTTGTAGTGTACATTTTTTTTTTACATATTACTGGTTACTTAAAGTATGGAGATTGTGACTGCCATTTGTAATTTTAGGCTTGAATAAGATCTCATAAACCACCTTTTTAATCACCATTATTAACGTAACTATTGATTAGCCACTCTGATGGCCGGTGTTTACACCGTTTAGCTCCATAAGCCTTTTACTGATTCTGTTCTAGCTAACGCCAGACGATTTTATTCAGTTTCATAGAAGACCCTGCGCGGCTAGCGGAACAAACTCGATCTGCGGAATGTCGACATGCATAATGTCAGTATTAAAAAGTCAGTTTAAATTAGGTCAGGTAAGGTTAATTTGGGTTGGGTTAGGTTACATTATGCCAGGTTAGGTTAGGCTAGGTTAGGTTAAGCCTGGTTAGGTTAAGTTAGTCTAGTTAAGCCAGTAATTTTCATTGAAACTCTGTAATTTAGTTTGAAATCTAAAATCCATTTATTTCAATAAGGTCAAACGTCAACATAATGAAACTCGATTTTGTTCTTGTAACGCGAGAAAAATAGATATTTCTCTCTCGTTAAATTAAACTTTTATTATGGCTTAAGTAAACTTTACATTGTACTTAATTTATTATGGCTTAACTAAACTTTACATTATACTTAATTTATTATGGCTTAAGTAACCTTTACATTATACGTAATTTATTATGACTTAATTAAACTTTACATTATTCTTAATTTATTATGGCTAAAGTAGGCCTAAACTTTACATTATACTTAATTTATTATGGCTTAACTAAACTTTACATTATACATAATTTATTATGGCTTAATTAAACTTTACATTATACATAATTTATTATGGCTTAATTAAACTTTATATTATACATAATTTATTATGGCTTAAGTAAACTTTACTTACAGCTGATTGATATTAATTACAAAGATGAAAATGACATTTTAACATGTTTGTAGCCCCAGTTTGTATTAAACAGCGCATGCGCAGTTTCTCCTCTTCCATCATGTCATTACCTCAAATGATGAATTATATGAAAATGTATCATTACAGGACTCTGTTGTGTGATGACATTTTCAAACAATTTGCAAATGATACGAATTAAAACTAACACTGTGTAACACTGATTCTGTTTATATAGAATATTTTATGTTTTTATATGCATTTGTGGGCGCTGAGTCCAAATATGGCCTTGGTTTGTGTGTATCATCAATGGTTTCAGAGATAATCCATTTTTCATGTTTTACCAGTATAATGTTATTATGGGAGCAGCAATATCAGAATAATCAGGAATTGTTGAGAACAATCCGGATGTTCGTTGACAGTTCTTGCTCTAGAAATTGCCCGAAACTTCCACTGTACTATATAAAGAAGAGCGCAGAGTCTGAGAAGTCAGTAAGTGTGAGCACACAAAGAAAGCAGGTTGTTTGTCTGATGGTTACCAGCACTGAGGTACTGTGTTTCTGTGCTTCTCTGTGCTGACGATTTGAGTGTTATCGATCCTTTTTTATTGCGAACATTATTTCAGTGTTGTGAATACATCTTTTTTCTGGAATCTGTAATCTGTTGCAGATTTAATAACTCTTCTCTCTATGTCTGCAGGTTAAGATTAATGTAGTACAGTTTGTTAAAGAGAATGGCAACTAGAGCTTGCAAACACTCGCCTGATATTCTGCTACGTTTGTGGGTATTACATAGGCCCCAAGCAAGTATCGCACAAGATTGTGAAAGGCACCAAGTTCTGGATCGCGTATCGGCTCTATTTTGGTATGCCTATGGGTGACCAAGATAAGCCCTGGGCACCCCATGTGACCTGTGGAAGCTGCCGCTCCACACTTGAAGGGTGGCTGCGGGAGTAGGCAAGGCAATGCCCTTTGCGGTACCCAGAATATGGAGAGAACCAAAGAGCCACCACGACGATTGCTACTACTGCATGGTAGATGTTTCTAAGTACAGGAAAGTTAAAGGAAGGCAGACTCTTCAGTATCCAAGCATAGCGTCGTCCATAGCTCCTGTACCACATGGCGAAGGTCTTCCAATACCACGTCCACCAGAACAGGTATCTATCCATTACTTTACCTTCTGTATTTACAGACTGTTGGTCATTATGTGTCCATTTTTCTTAGTGCTGATGCTCTTCTACATATATAGCTATGCCTATATTTTGTTTCTTTGCTTTGCAGGTTGAAAATGAGGAAGCAGCTAGCTCATCTGAGATGTCGGCTGGTGAGGACAGTCATAATGAAGAATATACAGCAACTTTCAGTACAAACCCTCACTTTCCAAATCAGAGGGAATTGGACGACTTAATTAGAGATTTGGGTCTGACGAAATCAGGGTCTGAGCTTCTGACCTCCAGACTCAAAGAGTGGAATTTGCTTGGAGAAGACTGCAACAGCACTGTATACCGAAAGCGGCATGAAGAGTTTGCAAGGTTCTACGATGTCAATGGCTCTCTCTGTTATTGCAGCGAGGTTAATGGTCTATTCACAGCTATTGGGTTAACACATATACCCTCAGAGTGGCGCCTGTTTATTGGCAGTTCAACTCGGAGTTTAAAAGCTGTTCTACTCCACAATGGGAACAAATATCCATCTATACCAGTTGCACATTCTGTTCAAATGAAAGAGGACTATGAAAATGTCAAACAACTGCTCACTCAAATCAGGTACGAACAATATAACTGGGACGTGTGTGGTGATTTCAAAATGATTGGTTTCCTGTTAGGTTTAAAGGAGGGTTTACTAAATATTCATGTTTTCTTTGCCTGTGGGATAGCAGGGCTTCAACTGAGCACTATAAAACAGTTCAGTGGCCTCCACGTGAAGGACTGCAACCAGGAAAGTACAATGTACTCAGGGAACCTCTTGTGAAGCCTGACATAGTTTTGCTACCACCTCTCCATATTAAGTTGGGTCAAATTAAGCAGTTTGTAACTGCGTTAGATTTTGGAGGGGAAGTTTTCCAACAGATTCGGGTCATGTTCCCTAAACTCTCTGAGGCCAAAGTCAAGGCTGGCATCTTTGTAGGACCACAAGTCAAGGCGCTGTTGAATTCAAAGAACCTTGAAGCCAAGATGACTCCGATCGAAAAAGAGGCTTGGTGTGCTTTCCGTGGTGTGGTTCGTGGGTTTTTAGGCAACCATAAAGCACCAAACTATAAGGAGTTAGTGTCAACTTGATTAAGTGCTATGGCAAAATGGGGTGCCGTATGTCTTTTAAATTACACTATCTGCATTCACATCTAGACTTTTTCCGTGATAACCTGGGCGATGTGAGTGAAGAACATGGCGAAAGATTCCATCAAGATATTCAAACGATGGAGAAAAGATACCAGGGCCATTGGGATGCTTCCATGATGGGAGACTACGTATGGTCGCTGATCAGAAAGGATAAGAATGTTCATACGCGGAAGTCGCGTTCTTCAGTGCATTTTTAAGGAACGCACACTGCATAACGAGGCTTGTTATTCTTTTATCGGTTCTCCTCATGATATATATTATATCCTTTGCACCATTTTGGGTTTGTCAAACAACTTTGGCTCAATAAACATTAATTTCCAATAGTGTTTTTATGTTCAGAAAATATTTATGTTAGCCTTCTTTATATACTTTGCCATATGAAAAGTGTGATAACCTATACTTTGAAACGGTTGGTGATAGAGCAAAACCAATATCATTTTTGGAATCAGCGCCCGAAATCACTAAGAAACGACAGAAAAATCACAATAAACAGAAAATTTTTCAAATTTTGTTACCCAGTGTATAATTGAATACGCGTTAATCTTACGGACTTCATTCTGCATCAAGTAAACATTGTGATACCTTCATAATTACAATATTATTGAGTTTAGAATTAAGCTCATGATGGATGTTGAGTAATAAAGAACTGAAAATGAGTATCCAGATGTGTTGCTGAGAAGAAATCCAAAAAATTGGCAAAAAGATTCTACATTTGTGAAAAATACAAGGTGTCTCAAAAGTTCCTGTGCACCCCCTCTCTCCTCTCTCTCTCTCTCTCTCTCTCTCTCTCTGTATATATATATATATATATATATATATATATATATATATATATATATATATATATATATATATATAATCTCTGAATAATGCGAAAAGTATTATTTAGAGAATATACTAGGGCACTCAATATATTTTGCCCCACCCTTTTTTCTTAGCTAAATAATTAAGAGGCCATGGGGCTGAAATGTCTTTTGGGTCGTAAGTTTGAACTTTTTGCGCTTAACATAACTGAATTTTTCCAGTTTGAACCTCCCCTCCTTGTATAAGACTGCTTTTAAACGCCTTTGTATCAAACCGATGGTTAACGCAGTTTCGAAAATGGCGTCTGACAGTGATGTGCGTCGTAAACAGAGAGCTGTTATCGAGTTCTTAATCGCAGAGAAGGAAACAGTTGGAAATATTCACAAACGTCTACAAAACGTTTACGGAGATGCTGTTGTTGATCAAAACACAGTTGGACGCTGGTCTAAACGTGCGAGATCATCGGAGAGAGTGAGAGCCATCTTCGATGATGAGCCATACAGCGGTCGCCCGGCATCAGTTGTGACATCTCACACTGTGCAACGTGCTAACAGCATCATTCGATCAAATCGGCGCGTCACATACAAAGAGCTATCACTGGAGCTAGGAATTTGTGAAGGAAGTGTGAATACGATAATTCAGCAACTGGGATACTCAAAAGTGTTCGTGGTTTGTTCCTCGCGAACTGACTGAAGATCACAAAGTCCAAAGAAAAGAAATTGTTTCTGAGTCGTTGGTTCGATAAGACAGAAGGGGATGACTTCCTTTCACGAATTGTGACTGGGAATGAGACTTGGGTACACCACTTTGAACTTGAAACAAAACGCCAATCCATGGAGTGGCATCACGCAGACTCTCCACGCAAGAAAAAGTTCAAAATGGCTCCCTCTGCAGGAAAGGTTATGGCCACCGTCTTCTGGGACATGAAAGGTGTGATTTTGGTGGACATTATGAAGAAAGGACAAGCAATCAACTCGGAGGCATATATTGCTACCCTACAGAGACTCCAGAGACGTATAAAACGAGTTCGACTGGAGAGAAAACTGGAAGACGTCCTTCTTTTGCACGATAACGCAAGACCAACACAACAGTTTGCAAACAAGAGAGGCCATCACAAAAATGCGCTTGACTGTGTTACCCCACCCTTCATAAAGCCCTGATGTGGCACCTTCAGACTTCCATTGTTTGGGCCACTGAAGGATGCTATTCGTGGAAGAAAGTTTCAGAGTGACGATGAGGTTGTTGAGGAGGTTAAGAGGTGGCTGCAGCGGAACCCAGCGGAGTTTTACCAGCAAGGAATAAAGGCCCTTGTTCCGAGGTGGAGGAAAGCCGTAGAAAAGGATGGAGACTATGTGGAAAAATAAAAACTTGTAAAAAAGGTATGTAACTACTTGTGTACAACATTTCTGGAACTTACAAGGAAACTTGGAAAGAAAAAAAAAAGGTGGGGCAAAATATATTGAGTGGCTCAATGTATGTGTATAGGTGCACAGGAACTTTTGAGACACCCTGTACTATAATGTTATTTCAAAATCGCAGGAAAGACAAATGTTTTGAACTCGTAAATCGTTTAAGTGTTTCGAGATTCATTTCAGCTTCGATTTTGCATATTTCGTCTAGATTTCGTATTTTTTACTTAGCATACGCTCACCCAACAGCGTCAAAAGTTTAATATAAAAAAGAAAAGACTTACTATTTTTATTTTTTAATAACTATTTCTGTATGTGTCTTATGGTAACCATTTTTTTATGTCAATAAAGTAGTATACACATGGGAAATTTTTTAAAGGATAAACATTTTCAATATGATCACAAGTGACCGATAATCTGATTTTAAACGTGCTTTGAATTTTTTAACATTTCATAATAAAATAATTTCTAACCATCGCCCAGGAAGATTTGGTTACGGCTGGCCTTGGCACTCAAAGTTTATAAGAATAATCCAAGGACAGTTGGTCAGCTACAAAATGAAATCACAGCTGTAATAAATGGAATTGCAGAGAACTGTAGCACGAAATGTTCAAATGTGTACTTTATTGGCATGAAAATAGTTATTATAACTCACGAACAAAAGTAATTAAAAAAATAAGAATAGGTAACCCTCTCTCGAACGGTGTTTTTTTTTACGTTTGTAACTTCATAACGTTGACATCTTTGCGTTTAGTTCAAAGTGTAAATTACACATATACATATACATGGACGTATGGCGTATACATGGAGGCAAGTGAGGTCAGTTGTCCCTTAGGAGTTTGAAAATCCACACGCAATCCACAGACAAATGGCAAAAGTAAATAAACACCTTCGGTTTTTCCATAGTTTTTCATTTGATAATAAAAGTCAATAAATAATAAAAGATTTACTGAATCAATATATTTAGGATCGTGTTGGTTTTTCCTTTGCATTATGTAAAATTGACATACGTTCTGGCATTCCATTGATGAGCTTTGCATCAATGACGTTTGCATCAGTGACGTTTGCATTCCATTGACGTTCTGGCATTCCATTGATGAGCTTTGCTATTATCGGCTCGCAATTTTCATACTTGGACTCATTAATTGCTTCTCTGACGCGAAGGTTTTCAAACAAAATAAAACTAGTTTTGCTCTACAGTACTGCAGTTACATCCACAGAATATGAAAACGACGAGTTCCCCTGGTTTTGCCAAATTGTAAGACCATATTTACAATTTTTATTAAATAGACAATTTCAAAGAAGAATTCAAATTATGGTGCGAAAATATGGTCAAATAAAAATAAAACAACCGATAAAATTAAAATTGCTTTCATTGATATGTTGCAGCATTCTGAGCAATTCTTTCCAGCTGCAGCCAAAGCTGTCGAGATAAGTTCAGCCATTACGTGTATGGTAGAGCGATCGTTCAGTACTTTAAGAAGAGTAAAATCCTGGCTTCGTTCCACAATGAGCGAAGACAGACTGCATGGGCTCTGTATGATGAGCGAGCATACAGATGAAGTTGCAAAAAACAAAACAAAAAACAAGTAGTAACTAAATTTGCTAAGATGTCTTCAAGGCGTTTGCAATTTTTATTTAGGGAACAATGAACAAGAATGCATATCAACATGCAAGTTATATATATATATATATATATATATATATATATATATATATATATAATATATATATATATATACAGGGTGTACATAAAGTCAGGATCTATTTTTGTGAAGCACTTGGAAATTATATGGAATTCAATCATAAAATGATAAAGTGGTAACATTTATTAAATAATTAAGAGTAGGATTCGACGTGACGCCCATCAGTATCCATGCACAGCTCAAATCGTTCCGCAGCATTTCTAAACACATTCTGGAGCATTTGCGGAGTTATGTTATCTGCAGCAGTTCGTATACGTGTACGTAAGTTTTCAAGACTCGTAATCTTCGTCTGATAGACGTGCGATTTGATAAAGCCCCATGCAAAGAAATCTAAAGGGGTTAAATCTGGTGACCTCGCTGGCCAAGGTCTGTTGCTTCCGCGTCCGATCCAACGATTTGGAAAACGTCCATTTAGATAATCCTGAACAATTTTGGCATAATGACAAGGAGCACCATCATGTTGATAGACGACGGGGATAGGATTGTTAGTACCGTCGTTATCAACATGATAGTGCTCCTTGTCACTATGCCAAAATTGTTCAGGATTATCTAAATGGACGTTTTCCAAATCGCTGGATCGGACGCGGAAGCAACAGACCTTGGCCAGCGAGATCACCAGATTTAACCCCTTTAGATTTCTTTGCATGGGGCTTTATCAAATCGCACGTCTATCAGACGAAGATTACGAGTCTTGAAAACTTACGTACACGTATACGAACTGCTGCAGATAACATAACCCCGCAAATGCTCCAGAATGTGTTTAGAATGCTGCGGACGATTTGAGCTGTGCAGGGATACTGATGGGCGTCACGTCGAATCTACTCTTAATTATTTTAATAAATGTTACACTTTATCATTTTATGATTGAATTCCATATAATTTCCAAGTGCTTCACAAAAATAGATCCTGACTTTATGTACACCCTGTATATGAGGTTTGTTCAAAGGGTATCCGGACTGATGCGATTATAGACAGAATATGGTATTTACAGAGTTTGGGGCTTAATCTCCCTTAAAGTACGCTCATTCTAGAGCCACGCGCTTTGCCCAACGATCCTGCCATTCTTGAAAACATTTTTCGAAAGCACTTTTCAGGATGGCCAAAAGCTGCTCCGTCGGATTTCTTTTAACGGTCTCAACATCATCGAATCGGTGTTCTTTCAAGGTTTGTTTGAGCTTCGGAAACAAAAAAAAAGAAAGTCGCATGGAGCCAAATCCGTCGAAAATGGAGGCTGCTGTACTTGGGGGGTAGCGTTCACAGTAAAAAAAAACAAGTAACATGACCTTCGTTTTGCTGCGCACTTGCCACACTTTTTTTTTTGTGATAGGGACGTAGGACTCTTCCGTACTAACGACTGCTGCTTGGTTTCGGGATCGTATCCGTACACCCATGTCTCATCAGGTCATCACCTGTTATAATGTTTTTCAAAAAGGTCATTTCGTTACAGGCACGCTCGAACAAATCAGAGGCTACGAGCATGCGATTTTCCCGTTGCTCTTCTGTTAGCAGCCGCGGCACGAACTTTTCTGAAACACGTTTCATGTACATATCTTCGGTTAAAATTGAGTGGCATGAGCCTATCGAAATTCAGACCTCTTCTGCCACCTCGCGAACAGTCAGTCGTCGATCGTTTCGCACCATAGTGCGCACTTTTCCAACGATTTCTTAATTTTTTTATGTTGAGGGTCGTCCAGACTGCGGATCACTTTCGATGGAAGTTCTTCCATCTTTAAACCGGCGGAACCAATCAAAAACTTGTGTACTTGTGCAGCATTACCGTATACAAACACGTTGCTCGGTACTCTCCGACTTCGCAAGAATCGCCGCGAAACAAAACACGTTTAATTTTATTGGCTCACCACAGTGGACTGACGCTACACAATGAAAGTGCAACCCTATCAGTCAACTTATCTCGACACGCAGAGACATGTTTTAACACAGTCACAACTCCAAACATGACCTTGTTCTAAAAATAAACACCCTGTCCGGATACTTTTTGAACAGACCTCGTATATATAGAATACGCAGAAATAATATGCATGGAAGAAGAGACTCTTTTGGGATATGAAATCCACTCTAGTTCGAATAAGTAATGGTAAATGGCAAACGCTGAAGTTTTCCCTTTTCATGATGGAAGCCCAACGCGGCAACGGATCAGACGAGTGGATTTAATATCCCAGAAGAGTCCTTTTCTTCATGCAGAGAAATAACTCACGTTATCTCAGGGAACCATTCTGAGTTGGACCATATATATATATATATATATATATATATATATATATATATGTACAGTGTAATATAAGCTGCTTCTTCTCACCTGAAAAACATTCCTGTAACGCCCATGGACATATACTGTACATGCAAAAATAAAATTCTTCTAATTTGAATACCTTTGAACTATATCTTTGCTGGCAGAGGAGATAGTAGAGTTAACAGATGTGTTTGAAGCCGATCTTCTTGGCCGGAGTGAATCACCTCTGTTGACGACACCTCCTCGTGACGTGGTGGAAAACTGGCGCAGACGACAGAGTCCAGATGTCTGCGAAACATAAATACTAATGTCTTCATTCGTAAACAGTAATAATAAAATTCACGTAAGTTCTATTGCTCAGCTTTAAAGGCTGTATGTTTAATAAACATTTCGTTCATCCTCAGCACCTCTGCACACTTCTGTAAAATCGAGAAGCTGGTTAGAGCTGAAAAGTTGTAGTAATAACGCAGTTGTGAACCATTCTAGGCAAGGGCAACTCAACTATTCTTCAGTATAGTTTACCTACGAGATTGGGATTCGCGCTGTAGTCCAAAGGCTTTTTTTCTGGTGGTTTGTTTCATCAACATTATACTGACTAGCAACTACTCTGTACAAACGTATTAAAACATTAACTGTATTACAGCCTACTTTAATTTTAAATATCTACATTACTAAAATAATATAGTACAGTACAGTAATACATTACAATAGTAAGAAATATTAAAAGTATAATATTCAAGCGAAATATTGCACCTCCCCCCCCCCCTCTGCCCGAAGCAAATTCTCCATGATTTATTCCAGACTAAATAGCATCGCAGTCCCGATCCGGGTTATAGCCCTGTTGTAGGCCATTGGCCAAAAATGTTTGTATCATGGGTTTGAAGCGTAGATGGAAAATTTCAGTATCAAATCCGGATTAGAATTCAATTTATATCCGAGAGGTGGTGGGTATCCCACTGATCTGACAAGCGGGGACAACAGACCCCTTAAAATAAGATAAAATAGGTAGGATATAGGGCTAGAATCCATTATGAAAGGCAAGAGGTCGTGAAGGAGGAGACTCACTTTTTCTGGTGGGACAGAATTTTTATTCTGCTGAATGAGGGTCCGAGACTCCGAATCCTTCCCTTTAAAAGTTCTCTCTGAAGCTTAGGGAGTCTCACCATGAGATCATTATAGCTCGCACACCAAAAATACAAAATAACTTTCCTCCTAATAACTGCGCAAACCTGGTTCAGCCCGGGTACCTTTGTCTTCTACTATTAAGTACCAATTCTCCTTTTACTGTCGCCCTTTTTACTGTCTCCTATCATGATTATCGTCTTTCTCATTTTTCAGTATCAAAATCCAATCTTTGAACCAGCTTTCATGAAATGGCAAAGATAGAGTTTATTATATTTCGTTTATTGATACAATTTAGTGTTAGACTTGATTCTTTCCAGCATATATATATATATATATATATATATATATATATGTAAAGAACCACGCTTGTGTAGAAGAGCGTTCCGCACAAGATGAGGAGGGAGAACGCACAAATGAAAAATGAGGTACCACCCGGGAATCGAACCCGGGATCATCCGATTGTTGGTCAGATATGCTATCCACTACACCATGAACCTCGATCAATCAGAAGTCGTAATTCTCCTACATACGAGCAGAAACCAATGCCCTGAGGGGGCACCTTCGCATGCCGTACTATATACATTTTAACTGCAAACAACACACAGTATAATTAATGTAAAGAACGACGCTTGTGTAGAAGAGCGTTCCGCTCGTATGTAGGAGAATTACGACTTCTGATTGGTCGAGGTCCATGGTGTAGTGGATAGCATATCTGACCGGCAATCGGATGATCCCGGGTTCGATTCCCGGGTGGTACCTCATTTTTCATTTGTTCGTTCTCCCTCCTCATCTTGTGCGGAAGGCTTTTCTACACAAGCGTCGTTCTTTACATTAATTATACTGTGTGTTGTTTGCAGTTAAAATGTGTATATACATATATATATATATATATATATACTGTGTATATATACACTATATATATCTATATATATATATATATATATATATATATATATATATACTGTATATGTATGTATACACACACAATGGCGCTCATAAGTATTCGTACAGAGAAATTTTAGTTATATTCGTCCTTCTTTTGTACCAATCATAGAATAGTTATGAAAAGTTTACCGTTCGTTTGAAAAGATTTAACAAATAAAAAATTATTTAACTCCAACAAATAATGTAAAACATCAAAGAATTTGAGGAAAATAAAAAAAAAGTTAACTGCAAAAGTTTTCGTACATTTATTTACAAATTATTTAATATTTTGTGTGTCCACCTTTCGCTTGAATGACTTTAATTAATGATTCGTTTTGGGTATTTTTGTACGAGGTTCGACATCGCTCAGTCGGAATTTTAATTCCATTCTTCTAAAGAAAATTGTTGCAATTCATTCAGATTCGAAGTGTTTCACTCGCGGACAAATTTTTCAAATCAAACTATAAATTCTCGATTAAACTGAGATTTGGGGGCTTTGACTAGGACAGTCGAGAAGCTTAAAATTCTTTTGCCGAATCCATTTCGTGGTGCTCTTACTTTTAGGTTTTGGATTTGTTTAGATCTTGTTGCAGTATTCAGTTGCGACCCATTCGCAACTCTCGAACTGAAGGCAATACATTATCTTCTAAAATATAACGACGAATATAACTGAAATATTTCTCTGTACGAATACTTATATATATATATATATATATATATATATATATATATATACACACACTGTTCTGCAAATTCTTAGGCAATCTGGCACCTTATTATTATTATTATTTTATTATTATTATACTCCTAAGGTGGAGTGACAAGCTAGAACTTCGTTACAATGAACAATTCGGGCGGAAGCAAAACCAAGGTTAACCAAGGTTATACTGATATGGTTATAGATTCAGTAAAGTAATTTACCGATTATGAACACTCTTTGTTGAAAAAAAAACCAAGATTAGACAGCACTGTAGAATCATTTCGACAAATAAGAAATAATAATAATAATCAGTCATGAGGGCCAGACTGGCACATGCACGAGATCAGGCCAAGTAATGACCCATTGCGCTAACACCCGACTTATTATAACCAACACCATCGGGAGTCGAACCTCAGACCTCAGTGTCTTCACTTCGCTTAGAGAAACGGCATTACCCAATGAGCTACAGGGCTGGCTGACAAATAGATGTAATTATGCCTTAACGTAAATATTTCAGGTTATAAGAAAATGCACTAAAATTTTGTCTGGTTTTATGTTGTTGAATATATACCGAAGTTCATAACCAGACGATTTTTCCATAAATTCAGCAATATTCTTTGGTAATAGTATAGAAATGAACATTTATGTATGTTGGTAGATGTTGGGTTTTGCTGTATGAAATACCGGTCCATTTTTATTATTCATGAACTATATCAATTCTGTTTTCTTTTTTCTATGCAAGAAGGAGGGGGGCCAAGGGCGAACTCTCACAACCCCCGCCCCCCACACACACACAAAGAGAAGAGAGCCAAAATACAAATATTATTCTTATAATTTTTTTTTAAATTTTGGAAAGATTGTGTAGTGTGTAAGATGCATGTATGTGTAGTGAGGAATAGAGGGAGAAGTGTGTGTTTGAGAGCATGCTGGACTGCTCGTACGGAATATAGCTTTTGATGAAGTAAGCATACTCTAATAACGTTATAATGGGTGATCCAGATAAATGGGACCCATAAAAAAAAGCCAAATATTCTTAATATTTAATTCCTTTCATAAAAACTATATATCATTCGAAAGAGTAGAGTTACAAGTTTATTATGAAATATTATTTTTAAAAATGACTCCTTTCAAATGTGCTCCATTAGTTGCCAAGCATTCCAGTGTTCTCGCTTGTAAGTTCTGCATCACTTTTGCGAGAGTGTGCGGTGGTATGGCCTGTATCTCATTTGTGATGGCGGCCTTCAATTCTTGCAAGGTCGTTGGGTTTTTTCTGTAGACCCTACTCTTTAAATATCCCGAGATAATAATAATCTAAGGGAGAAAAATCCGGAAACCTTGCGGGCCATTCAACGTCTCCAAATCTTGAGATTAACTCGCCTGGAAACGTTTGACGCAAAACTGCCATGCAGTTCCTCGTGGTATGGCAGGTAGCTCCGTCTTGTTGGAACCAGTGGTTTTCTAGACAAAGATCTCTTAATTAGGAATAAGGAAATCGGTCAACATTTTGTAGCGATCACCATTTACAGTGACCGTGTTTCTGGTGGAATCCTCGAAAAAGTACGGCCCTATGATCTGAGATGCAGTAAGACCACACCAAACAGTTACACGCTAACTATGCAACGGACTTCGGTAATATTCAATGGATTTTCTGTTGCCCAGAAACGACAATTTTGTTTGTTTACAGTTCCATTCAAGTGAAAATGGGCTTCGTCTGACATAATCAAAGTTGCTAGAAATTGGTGGTGTCATTTACCTTCTGTTGGATCCATTGACAGAATTGTCGTCTTCGTGCGAAATCTCCATCGTTTAGTTGTTGCACTGTTTGAATTTTATATGGAAAGAGCATTAAATTTTGCTTGAATATACGGTGTGTTGTTGTTCCATATCCAACTCCTAACAGCTGAGAAGCACGTCTGATGCTTATGTTAGGATTATCCTGTACAATTTCATGAGTTCTGTTAATGATCTCGTCTATCCTTGCTGTGCGCACTCTTCCAGTTGGTTTTCTTTTTCCAATGCTGCCAGTTAGGGAAAAATTTGACACACCGACGGATTACTTTCTTAGAAGGTGATTTTGACATCTGAAAATTTGTCTTGAAAGATCTTTGAGCTGAAACTACACTTCTTCCATGCTCATAATATTGCTCAGTTATGAAACGCAGCTGTTCCACAGTCCATGCAGTCATCTTGAAGGGTTAGTTTTAACTAACACTTTTATTTTGTTTTGTATCTTATCTTGTCCTGTATTGTCAAAACCTATACAATCCTGTACAAACTTGTAACTATCCTCTTTCGAATGATGCGTATGATTTTATAAAAGGACTTATATTTTAAGAGTTACAGGGGTTTCTTTTGGGTTCCATTTCTCTGGATCACCCTCAAAGAAGATTGCGGTCAACGAGAAATTAGAGATAAATGAAAGCGGCTGAAACAAATGATAAAAATCTAACCAAAAACACAATGAAAATGGAACCACTGATGGTAAGAAGAGACTAGAAGACCTTCAAAGCTATATCAGAATTCGATATTAAATACCTGAGGGTTAGAGCCCTATAAGAGGCAGATAATAAAAATTTAATCAAGGCAAATGATAAAAATCTAATCAAGAACACGATGAATATGGAACCGCTGATGGTAAGAAGAGACTAGAAGACCTTCAAAGCTACAGTATATCAGAATTCAATATTAAAAACCTGAGGATTAGATCCCTATAAGAGGCAGATCTAAATTCAGAGTACCTTAAACAAAAATGCAAGAAACTATACTGCATGGTGACATAGCTGACTCATCCAGTACCAGGCATAAACTACGTCAAGAAGGGCTAAAAGGGTGCTTTACAGTGGGTTTCCAAAAATGTTAATATCTCGTTACTTTTCTTTACGGTTTTGTTTACAGTGATTCATGTTTTAAGCCCTTCTTCATGTGATCTATGTCTGTCTGTGAATGGGTCAGTTTTGATATCCAACGTTTACCCGCACTTCTGCACTAAGATAGATGCTGGATTTGCATGTCTCTTGGGGACCTAAGCCTTTCTCTGTACTTCATTTCTTACACACGTACATATATCAGATACTGTCGTCACTCTAACTGCTTATACAGATTCCACGCATTATACACATCTATTTCTTCATCATTTACAGTAGTGGTTCCCAACCTTTTTCACTTTATCCCCCCTTTGTGGAACCTTAAAAATCCCCGTGGACCCCCTTCATTTTTCTCCCCATAACCCATAAAAATAATGATGAAAAATGAAACGATTCTTATCAGGAGTAGAACATCTTTCTTTCATTTTTAACTGTTGACAACTCACATAAATTTGACTCACATAATTAATGATCACATAATGACAACCACTGGATTTCACTCACATAATCAATGCATTTCACTTATCATTATAGGAATCTATAGGTATTTATTATCAGATAAATCCCGTGGTAATGCAGTGGCTATCACTGCATTACCACGGGATTTATCTGATGGTAATGGTTATGTAGACATTACCTCTTGCCTGCCAAATCGGAATAAATAATAAAACCTTATTTTATTTCAGATTTCCCAGATTTTCTTAAAAGTTTTCCAACTTTCCATAGCCCGCCGTGGACCCCTTGAAAATCTTGCCGTGGGCCTCTGGGGGTCCATGGACACCAGGTTAGGAACCACTGATTTACGTACAGTATCTCTCTAAGTTGTTCTACTCTGATGACACCTTATTCGAATTCAGCCATTTATGCTCTGTTTCTCCATTCTCTCTCTCTCTCTCTCTCTCTTCCTTTTATACCAAATATCAACCAATTTAATTTTACACAATACAATCATGTGTTCTATTTAGGTCTTCTTCACCTGTCTTAGGCTTGGTAGAATAGAGCCTATCTTTTATGTAATTCCACAAAACAAATATCATGGTGTGTGAGGTCAGATGAGTATTAGGGCCATTCCACTAGCTCATGAAGGGAGATCAATAACGCCTGAAAAAATGCTTCCTCAAAAAGTTGCAAGTTTCAGAATTAGAGTGTGGAGGTGCTCCATCCTGCTGAAGACAAGATTTAACTTCCTTAAAAACTATAGCCAAGTAAGGTCTTCTATGGCCTTATTAGGCTATATTCTATTGCTAGTGGTATCGTCTCTTTCTAATTTCGTAGAAATGTAGCTTCCCTCACCAGCTGTCTGCAAAGCAGATAGGATCCAGCTTTGGGACAGGATCTAGGGTTTAAAACAGCCTAGATCCACTATATTTAGAACCTCAATATAAGCAAAAGACTCGTTGCACTCACGTCGAATTGAATACATCAAAGAAAAAGGGGGAACTATTGTATTTTTAGCCAAAAACCAAAACTTAAACCTCAACTGGTAGAATTGAGCGTCCACTTTTCAGGGCACATAACATGTCCGTTTCATGATGTATTCAATTCGACGTGAGTGCAACGAGTCTTTTGCTTATATTGAGATTCTAAATATAGTGAGTCTAGGCTGCTTTAAACCCTAGATCCTGTCCCAAAGCTGGATCCTATCTGCTTTGCAGATAGCTGGTGAGGGAAGCTATATTTTTGGGGCCTCTTTGCGAGTGACCCGTTGCCCACGTCAGGCTAACATCATGAAAAAGAAAAAACTATAGTGTTTGTCATTTACCATTACTTATTTGGACTATAGTAGATTTAATTTTCCGAGAAGAGTTTCTTATTCCATGCACGGTCTGTGTGTATAATATATATATATATATATATATATATATATATATATCATAAACTAAGCATGCATAATAGTATTATTTTATTAAACTTTTTTTTTAAATTTAAATCCTTGTCATTACTGTGTGGCGAATATTTTCAATGCCTTCTCTTTTGTTCACTATAATGGCCTTACAATATGTATTATTTATACGTATTTTTATACGTATTATTATGGTATTATTTATATTAAACTTTAGTTTTGGAAATGAAATCATTGTTTTGCTCCCTAAAGGCGTTGTAATATTTATTATGCATATATAAAGGTATTATTCTAGATTAAACCTTTTTTTGAAAGCAAATTTATAAATGCCTTTTTTGGGGGTTTTACTACTTGTTTTGAATGTTTATTTCGCCTAGTTGCCTCCTTTTTTAAGGGTTTTTAGTGTTTAAACATCCGGGCTCTAGTTATAAAGTAATGAAAGATTAGAAATGTATAGGTATATGAGGAATGAAAACCCCAATCTGTCGCCTTTCTGAAGAAGAAATCCCAATAAGAAAATAGACATCCATTATAAAATAACGGGCAAATAAAAATAGAAAAATTTTCTGGGAGGAACACCCTGTATAGGGCTCTATAAGATATAAAACTGTAATATAAAACTGTAAACTGTAATATAAGATTGTAATTTTACATTTCGAAACGTAATTACAGTTAAGTTTCATTTCCAAAAAATGTGACTATATTAGAGACATAATTTTTTTTTTCAAACCTCCATACATCAATAATTTTCAATCAGTTGTCCTGTATGCGTGCTTCTTAATCCATCGTTTCAAGCTCTTGAAGCTGAGTGTCCTTCTAACAACGAGCTAACAACCCGGAAGTTTTGCGCTGACGACGCGATTGCAGTTGAAGCGATAGAATTAGAGGAGATTATTTATGATCGCCCGTTATAATCTTATCCCAGCCATTGAACAAATCTTTACATAATGCGAGTTTTGTTATCCATCTTCAGAGAATAAAGTATTTCAACCTTACAAGCATTGCGCTCGGTCAGTTCATTCAGTGTCGAATGTATAGTCAGTTAAAGAAGTCATGCCATGAAATTAGATGTTTGTCACCATATTTATCAGTGAAATACATTGAACAATACGGCAGAAGTTCCAAGTTTGTTTAAACTGACTGTAGAGCAAGAATGAATGAATTAATGAAGACTTTTTTAAATGAATATTGTCAATTACAAGATCTTGAATTCATGGGAAAAAATTGACAGTAAGAAATGGATTTCTAATAACTCCATTTGTTATTGGGGATTTATTCGTTTATATTTCTATTCCTTTATATTCGTTTTCGAGCGTACTCCTTCGTTTCCTTGAAAGGGAAATTATATCTTAAAATCTGTTTAAAAAACTTTAAGCAATACATGGTTCTTAAAAATTTTCACTTGAACGCTAACACCATCCTCTCAAAAAAAAAAAATGTAGCGTCTTCTTCAAATATAAGAAGCGCATGTCATTTGATAATATAGAATTTTACATAATTTGAGTACTGTAAAAGAATCTAATCCAAGATTTGAAAAATGAGACACTTGATTAAAAACCTCTCCTATTTTCTTCATTATTTTTAAAATTATTATTAATGCCGTAAGTAAAGTTATAAACATTTGTGCGGCACCCCCTCCCCCACCAGATAGTCTCTTGCGCCCCCTAGTTTGAAAAACACTGATGTAATGGAAGGTATTTATAAATAATATTTAACTTAATCGCAATTTCAGCTTATTGGTTAACTTCATCATTCAATTGGTAACTACCAAAAACATGAGAAAAAAAAACAACGAAAAAACTGTATTTGTCTAAACACGTAACATAAAAATCAATGAGTGCCAGAAACTGGCACAGCGCTAATGCAAAATAATGGGGCCCATTACGCTAACTTCTCGATTATTACTTTATATCTTCAAACAAACCAACAAAACTTTTTATTCAGAAAAAGAATTAAAATTCTATAAAGGTTTACAATAATTTCCAATATTTTTCTGTACAATTTAGATATTTGATACGTTGTTATACAGTGTGTTCAGAAAGAAACGCAACCCAAAATAGAAAAGAAAAGGGTTAGGTTACAATGATACACGCATTCTCCACTGGGTTGAGTTTCTTTTTGAACACCCTGTATATTATGAAGAAAATGGAATAATTGGAATATATCTATTATGTTAAGTAAAATTGTTATTACGATCCTGGGTTTTCCCAAGAAAGATTGTTTTCAATATTTCAAATTTCAGTGTTTTTAATTCCCCCATTTTATGTAATCCTCTTTTCTCCATATAATAATAATAATAATAATAATAATAATAATAATAATAATAATAATAATAATAATAATAGTAAAAGAGCTTGTAAATGAGAGCTTGGAATATTGAGGAGACGTAAAAGAACCAGAGAGGCATTCAATCTTGAAATTTTTTAATGATAATTCGTTATACAAAAAATACTGTCTCGACTTGTTTATTAATTGCTTTACTATAGACCTATAGTTCTAGCGTTGTCATAGGAAGAGAATGTAGACACCAATCGACCAAGGAAGTGGTTCGGGTGGGGATGGGGGTGGGGCATTAGGCAGGAGACAGGAAGTGCTGAAACTCCCGTTTCTCCTGTCACTGTCCCCTTTAGCTGATCTTTTTCCGTGTCTCATCTACCCTATGAGCAGTCCAGTATGCTCCCAAACACACACACACTTCTCCATCTGTTCCTCACTACACATACATGCATCTTACACACTACACAATCTTTTCAAAATATAAAAAAAATGGCATCGTTGAGCCTCGAAGACCTTGATTTTGGCTCTCTCCTCCTCTGGAGGGGTAATTTTTGCGGGCGCTTGCCCTTGGCTCCTCCTTCTTCCATAAAAAATTGATAATAATAATAATAATAATAATATGGAAAGTGTGTTACTTACTGAGGTATGGGAGCTGGTAAACACGTAACATAGTACAGAAATATAAGATTACATAAACCAAAAAACAGTGTAAGATATATAATTAAGACTCTGTTGTATCGTAAACCGGGATGACTTCGGACAAAATCTGAGTAAAAATTTTTTAAATAGCTTCTAGATGAAATAATAAGAATAAGAAATAGGAGGGCAATGTTCTGATGCCTTAGACCTACAGTTCAACGTGGAATCCGAACCACTCTCCACCAGCACCCCAGCGTCTTAATCACTAGGCTATCGAGGGCATCCATTTATCTATCAACCAATTTTTATTGTGTGGAAGGATGGACAACTGGGTTTGCTGCGCGCCGCCTGCCGTCACCGGGTCTCGATCCGGGAGCCGATGGATTCGTAGTCAGCGACGCTAACCACTACACCATCGAGGAGAATAATAATAATAATAATAATAATTTAAAAAATATAAAAATAAAATTTACATTTTTAAAACAAAATTTATATTTCAGAAAAGCAAAATTTGAAAATCAATAGATTATTTTAAGTGATTTCATGGAAATTGGATTTAAAAAAAAAAAATATATATATATATATATATATATTGAGCAGGCTGGCATACATAATGTACCAAGAACATCTCGATGTGGAATCCTCCAAACAATTGGCAAGACGTGTAAACCTACGATTCAGTCACCATTAACACCCAGGTACAAGAAGCAGCGTGTTGAATGGGCGCGTCAGTACGTGAAAACAGATTTTAATACTGTATTGTTCACGATGAATGAAAAGCAACCCTTAAGGGACTTGATGTTTGGTCAAGAAGATGGATTGCTGAGAGCCAATTTCTACCATCGAGATTAAGACGCCAACAAGGTGGAGGTAGTATCATGTTTTGGGCAGGATTGATAGGCAATGAAGTAAGTAGCTGTCCCATACAGAGTGCCTGATGGTGTAAAAATGAATGCCCAGTCTTACACAAACTTTCTAAAAGAAAACCTCATTCCATGATAGAGATTGACCCTTAGCAATCCATCTCCTTGACCAACCATCAGATCCCTTAAGGGTTGCTCTTCATTCATCGGTTAACAATACAGTATTAAAATCCGTTTTCACGTACTGACGCGCACATTCAACACGCTGCTTCTTGTACCTAGGTGTTAATGGTGACTGAATCGTAGGTTTACACGTCTTGCCAATTGTTTGGAGGATTCCACATCGAGATGTTCTTCGTACATTATGTATGCCAGCCTGCTCAAAAACCTCTTTACTTAAGGACAATGGATGCTTTGCAGTTTGCGCTTGATTACAGATATCTGCCGCCTTGTCACTTTTCTTATAGCTCCTTTATCACTTCGCTGCCTCAGTTTGGTACCCTCCGCTACAAACTTCTTTACAGTTCGATAAGCTCTGCCAAACTGCTTCGCAATTTCAATAGATTTTATATTTTCAGCGAGTAACTTCACTATTTTTCTTTTTGTCAGTTAATGTTAAATCCTTCTTCTTACCCATTTTCACCATTTAGATCCGCAAATAGAATACTTACTTAATAATTCGGAACACAATATTTTACATATTTTTCAATAAAATGAGATAATTATTTTAATTATCAAAATATTTTATCGAAATAAATACCATCATTGCTGCTATATATAGTGATTATTTGCTACAAATTTCACTGAAATCGGGGAAAAACTTTTGAAAACATTGGAGAAAATGTAATCTGCTTAATAAGTTCGAACGCAGTGTATATACTGTATATATTGTATATATATATGAACTTCAAGTCACAAATAACATTTTGCAAATACAGATAAATAAAAGTAGGCGTCTACTCGAATGCTTCGTTGAATACAAGAGAGACCAATTGAATGTAGTCGAAGAATTTGTCCTTTCAAAGCTTAAAGAAATAAAGAACCATTTATTAATATTCGCCTCTCCTTCCACGGGAAATTCAGAAATTGTTTCCATTTCGCAGTCGATCCGATCCAAAAGTCCTGCGAGAGAACCTGGAGTGAAATTTTCCTTCTTCGCTCTTGAATAATGTATCGCCACCCATTTTCCTCAATTAAACGGTGATAAAGAAGTGCGAGTCTTTAAACGTAGTTTAAAGAGTAATTCGCCCCTGCTGGATCGTTACCGGAAATGAGTTCCGTCCTATTCTCTGAGATTCGGGTAAAATATGCAGGAGGAGGTACTGTAAGTCATATTTTATTTGTATTTCCATTTCATCGAGTCACGGGCTCTTCCATCGTAGTTGTGGAAAATGGCGACAGGGAATAGCGATGATTATTCTGTTTCAAGTTATCGATTATAGCCTCGGAGCGATTGTGATTTATTCTTCCCTGTAGGTGGTTGATATCTGTGATCCTTCATCACTACTGAGGAATATTAAACATATTAACTAACCAACCAATACATCTTCCGTCATTTCTACAGCCAGGCATAACTTCTCACTCTGTTCAGGCTTTCATTTCACTCAACTTCGGCAATCATCGTGAGTCACTCCGAAATTACCTCTCAATTAAGTGTTCTCCTTCGCCAAAAAGTGATTTCCGTCACTCATATTGAGGAGTTACGGCGGACGCGGCACTGAATTAATTACAGACAATTCAATAATCGGTAAAATTACATACTAAAACTTTCGAGCTATTGAAGAAAAGGGACCCCAGCCTTCTTTAGTTAGGTTTATAAGGCTAACTAACGAAAATATCACGACCTAACCTAACCAATCGTTAGATTAACTGTACGCCCTTGACGATTGGTTAGGTTAGGTCATGATATTTTCGTCAGTTAGCCTTATAAAGCTAACTAAAGAAGGGGGGTCTCTATTCTTTAATAGCTCCAAACTTTCAGGAATAGTCTTCATCTTCGTTTCATTATTTGAATTAACTAATTAATTAATTTAATTAACTAATTAGTGTCTATTAATTAATTAATTAATTAATTGAGGTTATTTTTATCACTCTGACAATCTGACGAACAACGTATATCAGTTTAAAAAATTATACACCGTTTCTGATTTATCCTTTTATATATGTTTTAATCTCTCTCTCTCTCCTCTCTCTCTCTCTCTCTCTCTCTCTCTTTCTCTCTCTCTCTCTCTCTCTCTCTCTCCGTTAAAATTTACATTTTTATGTGATTAAACCTTTATCCACGCTTTTAAAGCTTTTGCGCCACTGATCTAAATTTTATTTAGGGATTGTATAATGAATATAACTTGTATAAATTACTTTATATATACATGTATATGGAGAGAGAGAGAGAGAGAGAGAAGGGAATTCAGAAGGGATTCAGAGAAGTTTCACAGCCAATATCAATATCAATGGATGCAAAGAACTAAACTATTGGGAAAGGTTACGTGAATGAAACCTATATTCACTGGAAAGGAAAGAGAGATACACCATTATTTACACTTGGAAAATAATGGAGAAACTAACCCCTTATCTTACTCTGAACCCTATAACCCCCCCAAACAACAGTGGAAAGTAGAAAAGGAAGACTGTGTCGTGCCCAAAAATTAAAGGCTAGACAGGGAACATCCTCAACCCTAATGGAAAATAGTTTTGTTGTGAGAAGGCCAAGACTGTTTAACCAACTGCCCAAGGAACTAAGGAACACGAGTGGTGTTGCGGTGGACATCTTCAAAAGAAGATTAGATGCCTAGCTCAGAATTCCAGATGAGCCGGGTGTAGCTGGCTATGTGAGGTGGAGAGTACAAAAAACCAAATCCCTACTTAACCAGGCCAACTCGAGAGGAGGAGCGACAAACTTGACCTTCGTGAAATGAGGAATCATCGCACGGAACATTTGAAAGGTTGAAAGATCAACTTAAACTTTAAATCTTCAACACGGTACCACTTTCGAAATACTCTTGTGCCTGACAGCAGTGGTTTGGAATTCACATCAGATATTTACAGTATATAAATAATTTATAAAGAAAAAAACATTTTCAAAATTTTTAATAAATTTCGACATTGATCAAAAATTTCCGATCTTAGAGAAAGATATTTTTGAAAAATTCAAAGCTGAAAGTTCGTCTGAAAGTTATTATCGATTACGTAACAAAATTAAAGACGATTTTAAAGAATTTGCGAATGAATTTACTGAAAAAGTTGTAACTTTACAAACTACTGTAATTTTAAATAATTATAAATAAAGTGGAGATATCACAGTGTAAAATTGTGATGGTGATTTAAATGCTAATTTGAAATTTAAACTGGATAAAGTTGAAACAGTTGACAGTAAAATACTTTAAGTATGTAAATTCGAAGAAAATTATGAGAAATGACAAAAAAATTAAAGAAAAATGAAAAGGAAAATTTTTAGTTTAGTTTTCAACGGCCTTAAAACCTCAAAAAATAACTTGGTTTCAATTAGAGGTGTAAAATACATTTATTTTTTAGAGACGGCAGAAAACGAATCTATTTTGCTTGGTTCATCCATTATTCGACTTAGGGATAGTGAATTTTAATCATGAAATCCATCAGAAAGAAAAGCCATCGTTTTTTCAATGAATAACGTCATTTCCATGGAAGTGTAAGTGAAATGAAGACACTAAGGTCGGAGGTTCGACTCGCGATGGTGCTGGTAATAATAATTCATGATTTAGCGCAATGGGCCCCATTCGTCTGGCCTGGACGCTGTGCCAGTTTCTGGTCCTCCTGAATGAGAGAAAAAAATGTGTTCCAGGGGCTAGAATCAAGCGAATACATTAGGAACTTTATAATTCACATTTAGAAACTAATTAGTAATTTTGTACTGTGGGGGGAATAATGACTCGTAAGTTTGCGAGCAAGACTGATGACCTACTTGCAAAAAATAGAAATTTAATGAAAGCCTTGGAATGAATTCAAATAACAATATAATTTGTCGGCAACCTTTCCCTAAATGACAACCTTTCCCTAAATGGCAACCTTTCCCTAAATGGCAACCTTTCCCTAATAGCAGTCCGGATTAACTGGACTTGGACATATAACTGACCGGAGAGAGTTTTATGAAATAAAACTGGGTTTTCTATTACAAATATGACCATAAAACACTTGACAAACATTTATATTTTTTTTTTTATGGGCATATGAGAGTAAGTCACACTTCACAAAAATACTAGATAGACTTAAATACAATACTAAGTATCTTAGGTAACTTGATGTTTAATAATAAGTGTGAGTATTACTGATTCAGCTTGTTCGCGAGTATGTTAACGTCAACATTCATGTTAGTTGCACCTACCATTATAGCCCGATGCAAATGATCATCAGTCCGTCTTAATGGGCCGGATGAAATGTCTTGCGGGCAAGATCTGGCCCGTCGACCGTATGTTACCGACCCCTGGCTTAGAATGTACGTAAATAATGGGCTTTTAAGGAAAACCCTTTATTTCGATACCAGATTGGAAGCCATGTCCATTTTGAATGAGACTAAATTCGTTAACCTTTTATCGGATTTCTACACACCTTTTCTATTCGCTCGAGATTGCATACTGTACGTGAACCGGTATATTAACTGACAAAAAAAGTGAGCAGAACAGGGTGCATCTTAAATTTCGGCGAAATGAAATCTTATTCTCTCGTGCTGGGAATGGGGCTTCCAATTCAGGAACTAAACGGACCCATCATCGCTTATCTTCGCTGATCTAAAGAAAAGCGATGTTGCACGAACGTAGCCCGGGTTGTATATAGGCCGCATTTCCTGGGAATAGAATTAGACACCCAAATGTACAATTTTCGAAGCAATGTAGTGAAACACAAAGTCGATAACTTTAACTGCCTAAATATTCAGATGATATTAAACAGTGATGCTGAAAGCAAGCGTTTGACAGACTTTTAGAAGATAAGTTTCTTTTCAAAACATATTAGAGCTGGTGCGTGGTGAGAATATATCTACTTTACTAATGACAGTTTGGTTCAGAACGTTCATCCAAACGGTAATCATGGCATGATAATGTATTAATAAATTTGGACGAAATTTCAGCTGTGATGCGTAATTGGTACATGGTGTAAAGTAAAAATATTAACTTACACTCTGTGCTTAGGAAAATTAAAAAGAGATGATGTAGCGGTGCAGCTTAAACGGTGAAAAAGCTATTGGGGAGAGAAAGGTAGCATACAAGAGATAACACTTAATGGGGCACTCACAACCCCCATTTAATATGGAAAGTGAAAAGGCAATAAAGTGTGAAAAAAGGAACTAGTGAGACTCGAATCTGGGTCGCTTGGTTTCAGAGTCAGCGCTCCTGTACCAGTCACGCCATCCGGAACTCCCATTAAAGTTCGTTCAAGCGAGGCCAGTATTTACGTTGTTTCACCAGGCTCCATTCAATTCCCTCTTAAAATGCATATATATGCTTTAGAATTCATCTTGTTCTATAAAGTCCTCAAGACGGAGTCGAGCATACATGCCTCTCTCTCTCTCTCTCTCTCTCTCTCTCTCTTTCGCTATCTCTCTCTCTCTCTCTGCAGTAAAATAGTTTCTGAATTTTAGTTTTCATTGTGATAACTGAGTGATTACTGAGTTGAGTTCGTTCCATTTCAGTAAATTATTAATAAAAACTGAAATTAAATTCCGGGCAAAGTCCGAAACACTAAATACCAAATGCCAATGTCATTTGGAATATCTCAAATTACTGATAAATTCAGCTTTGGCACTTGGAATCACATTACCGGTAGAAAATAAATGACGTTTGGCGTTATAGATTGAAAATTAAACTTTTATCAGTGTCAAATGAAGTAATGTTTCGGGGGAAACCTTTAGGAAAGATTCATATTAGATTCATTTTCATGCACTTGCTAAATTGGGAATCTGCAAACGTTAATTAGATTGTAATTGAAGATAAATTTAAATGAAATTTTAAGTTTCATGAGACTTTCGTCTGTTGAGTCTTTTATCATATATACACCTTGGTTAACCTTGGTTTTTCTTCCGCCCGAATTGTTCATTCTGAAGAAAGTCAAGCTTGTCATTCCACCTTAGACCTACAGTTTAACGTGGAATCTGAACCACGCACCACCAACAACCTTGCGTCTTAACCACTAGCCTACCCAAGGTACCCATTTATCTACTAACCATTTTTTTATTGTGTGGAAAGATGAACAGCTGGGTTTTTGCTGCGCGCCGCCTGCCGTCACCGGGTTTCGATCCTGGGCCGATGGATTCGTAGTCAGCGACGCTAACCACTACACACTGAGGCGCATATATATATATATATATATATATATATATATATATATATACATACACACACACACACACACACACACACACACACAGTGTATATATATATATATATATTAATACACACACACACACACGTGTGTGTGTGTGTGTGTAAGCAGAAATGACTGAATGGATCTGTATGTGTTCTTGTGTTTCAATGATAGAAGGTATATAATAAAACATGGATGGACGATTCCGTAGAGTTTTGTAATGTTTCGCTCTTGAGTAATGTTATAATGTTTCAGACCAACAAAGACCCTAGGATCCACTCATGGCTGGTCTACCTAACTGTGTTCGTAATTGTGTATGTCCTCCGTGGTGGCGGAGGGGACCTACAATTTTACGTGGGTTCCGAACCACAAGAACATAAGAAATTTATGTAACAACTTCCTGTACACTGTGTACATTGGCAACGACCAATTTAGCAACCATTTTAAGACGAGCAACTGCGTGCGGACCAATATAGGATAGGAGAGTGGTCCAAAAAATTGCAAATGCCGTTTAACTTGGGTAAATGCAAGGTCATGCACATTGGCTACGCCAATCCCAAGTCGGACTATTGGACGTTGGGGAGTAATATCGAGGCCACTGATTTGGAAAAGGACTTGGGTGTGCTAATTAGCAGCGACCTTAAGTTTACCAAACAGTGCGAAGAGGTGGAAAAGAAATCCCAGAAGCTGTTGGATTATATCAGGAGGCAATTTCGATTTCGGAATAAGGAGATTGTGCTCTCTTTATACAATTCTCTGGTTCGGCCGCACCTGGAGTATGCTGTGCAGTTCTGGTCGCCCACCCTCAGTAAAGATATTGACAGGCTGGAGCGAGTCCAGGCGAGGGCCACAAATTTAATCCCTTCCGTTGGCATATGGGCTACAATCGACGCTTACGCGCCCTGAATTTGTTTTCGCTGGAAACTCGGAGGCTGCGCGGTCAACTCATCGAGGTTTTCAAGCTCTTACACGGGTTCAACGACGTCGATTTTAGAAAGTTTAAATGATAACTCAACTCGCAACAGTGGTTGGAAGTTGGATTTGAAACGGTTTAGGAGTAGTGTGTGTGGGAATTACTTTACGTATAAGATCTGTGACACGTGGAACAGGCTACCTTTAGAAGTTGTGAACAGTTCCTCTGTGGATGAGTTCAAGAAAAGGTTAGACCGAATCTTGCACACTATTTGAGGGTGTAGAAAATTTTTCCTGGCACCCGTTGCCATTGGTACCTCCTCGGTATGTGCCGCAAGGCCTTTTGAGGTATTTCTTTCCCTTGCAACTCCTTGTAACTCTCTCTCTCTCTCTCTCTCTCTCTCTCTCTCTCTCTCTCTCTAAATAACATGTCTTAATGTCCGTTTATCCTTTCGTGTCTCTTTCAAAATGATATAAATGAATTCATTAGTGTCATTCATCGTCAAGACATATCAACGTGAAGGGGATTCACGTTGACGTTTGATGTAATATGTCACGTGACTGTTTAATTAATCGATCCATTTTTATTTGACGATCGTAAAGTGATTAAAGAGAAATCTCTTTACATACTACAAACATTTTCCCCCCAAGTAAAGATTGTTGCAGTTAACATATCTTAGCGCTGGGTAGGTAGTTATGGACTGATAGCGTGCCCACCTCAGTAATCCAACTTAACCCATTTGGATTTTTATATATTTGGTATTGTTAAACCACTTGCGTATCGTGTATATACCTTTCAACCATTCATTTCCGTGCGATGATTCTTCATTTCACGAAGGTCAACCTTGTTGCCCTTCATATATATATATATATATATATATATATATATATATATATATATATATATATAAGCAAAGAACCACAGGGAAAAGGAAAAGGAAACACGAAGCAAACTCTGTCTTGTAAACTCTGTTTATTTCTTTCTTGTCCCTGAAGATGTGACTATATCACGAAAGCGCTCGGACTTCGTGTTTCTTTTTCCTTTTCCCTGTGTTTCTTTGCCGTGTTGTTTTGTGATTTCTTTGCATATATATATATATATAGAGAGAGAGAGAGAGAGAGAGAGAGAGAGGTTCTGTCATACACCGAACACAGCTGGATGAACCCGGGTGACTTTCTCATTCACTTTACTTTGCAAGTTTATTTCTTTGTCGTTTACTTCTTCTTAACTCTTTCTCTCTCTTAATAATGGGCCAAGAATTCCAGGAGGTGGCACAGCGCTCACAACAGAGTAATGCGGCACATTACGCTAACTCCTGGATTATGATTAACCAGTACCATCGGGAGTCGAACCACCGACTTCAGTGTCTTCATTTCGTTTACGGGGAAATGGTGTTATCCACTGAGCTAAGTGGATAAAAGCGTTCATTTCGAGTCAGACACTGTATGTGTATTAAGCATAATACCTTAATATCACATAACAAAGATGTTCTCAATCACGTACTGAATCCAAAGGACTTCGGAAGGATTACTTGCAGCCAAAGAGAAAACAATTTGTTGTACAAAAAAATATCAGGTAACAGAAGGATTAGGGGTGATTATTATTCCGCCACGTCCGACAGGGAAAGGATTAGGAATTCGGATCTTGTTCCAAAACCACTGAAATTGGCACAGAAAATGTTCTTTTGGAACAGATTTTAAGAAGTATGGTTCTTGTTATACATATTTAAGAAAGCTGTTTGGATTATGTGATGTTGAACTTAATATTATCATATATATATATACACACACACACACACACACACACTCGTATATATATATATAATATATATATATATATATATATATATAATATATATATATATATATATATATTATATACAGTGCCTTTTTTTTGTAAAAAAAGAGGTGCCGGTACTCATATCTTGATGAATTGTAAAATTCCTCTCCCACCCCTGCCCTCTTCCTGCGCTCCCTGCCCCTTCTCGTCAGCCAACGAATTGTCATGTGAATTTGTTGTTCCCGCCAAATGAGTCAGTCGAGATGGGAATGTTAATTTATTAGAGCGGACGTGTGTCAACGTCGCTCTGAAAAAAAAGGTGCAGGTACGCCGTACCGGCGCGTACCGTCACAAAAAAAAAGGGCCCTGTATATATATATATATATATATATATATTCCGAAGAAACAGGAAAGAAAACGTAGCAAGCTCGAGAGGAAAATCAGGACACTATTCAGGCAACGAAGACAAACCGTAAAACATCTCCACAGATGCAGAACTGATATAAAGAGACTCAAACTAGAGAGGAAACTTGGCGAAATAGAAATGGACCTAAAGCAAACATTCATACTTAAGACAAACGAAGAGGAAAACAAGGTAGCAGAAAACATAAAAAATAACCCAAAATATTTCTACACGTTTGCGAAAAGGAAAATGCAGTGTAAAGAGAGTATTGGACCATTGATAGACAGGGAGGCCGAATACATAAATGACCCGAAAGAAATAAGTGAACTGCTTAGGGAACAATTTAAATCTGTGTTTAGCACCCCTAAGTCTGAGATGGAAGTGGAAAACCCAGACGAATTTTTCGACATAGATACAGATCAACCAAGAAGAAATTCCAGCACAAACCTATTAATGGACTTCGAGTTCACGGAAGGAGATGTATGATAATTACGGCCTTATCACAGATGCGAGACAATTCAGCTCCAGGGCCAGACACATTGAGTGCCCCATTTCTGAAGAAATGCAAAGAGAGTATTGCAAAACCGCTATACTTACTATGGAGGAAATCACTCGACACAGGACAAATTCCACTCCCCTTAAAGAACGCGAACATTTCCCCCCTATTTAAAGGTGGTAACAGAGCAATGACCAAAAATTATCGGCCAGTGGCTCTCGCCTCACACCTTATAAAGTGTTTTGAACGCATAATTAGAGGCAAAACTACCTACTACCTACAATAAAAAGACTTATACAACCCAAATCAACATGGCTTCAGGGCGGGAAGATCACGCCTGTCACAGCTACTAGACCACCAGGAGAAAATATTAGGAACATTGTGTCGAGGACAAAACATTGATGTAATATATGCGGACTTTGCTTAAGAATACAGGAGTTACTGGAAAGCTAGGAAGGTGGATATTTAATTTCTTGACGCAAAGAACGCAAAGAGTGGTGGTAAACGGAGTTAAATCGGAAGTCTCGGAAGTCGTGAGCTCTGTCCCATAAGGGACAGTATTAGCTCCCTTGCTGTTCATAATGATGATTGCAGATATTGATGCAGATATTAAGGACAGTATTGTATCATGCTTCGCAGATAACACAAAGCTATGTAAGGAAATATTGAACGAAGATGACATATGAAAATTACAAAACGACATTGAAACATTATTCCAGTGGGCAGAAGACAACAATATGAAGTTCAACGGAGATAAATTCCAACTTCTAAGATATGGTAATAACAAAGAGCTAGAGAAAAAAGGATACAAAACTATGCAAGCCAAACAGATAACACCAAATCCACAAGTCAGGGATCTTGGAGTAATAATGTCGTCGGATGCAGAATTCAGAGAGCACTATAAAATCAAAATCACAACGGCTAAAAAAATAATGGAACTCATCTGGAGGAGCTTCCGCAGCAGAAAAGCAAACATCATGCTCAAATTATGGAAGAGTCTAGTCCTACCAATAATTGAGTATTGCTCAGTACTCACAAGCCCACACAGAAAAAGAGACATTGCGAACATTGAAGCTATACAAAAGACTTTTACGTCTAAGATAGAGGAAACGGAAGGTGAAGACTACTGGTCTCGACTACAATCCCTGGAACTCTACTTTCTCGAAAGAAGGCGCGAGCGGTACACGATAATATACATATGGCAAATACTTGAGGGCTCTGTCCCTAACCTCAGAAATGAAATAGAAACAAACTGGAATGAGAGAAGAGGCAGATTTTGTACGGTCCCAGCTGCGGTTGGACAAGGGGCCATGAAAACGAGGATGGAAAATACCCTCAGAATACAGGGCCCAAAGCTTTTCACTGTCCTTCCAAAAAAAGTGAGGAATCTCCAGCATACCGACCTGAATAACTTCATGAACCAGCTGGACAGATTCCTGTGCAAAGTCCCTGACGAGGGCAGGAGGAGATCAGACAGCAAATCTCTCCTTCACCAAATCCCGCAAATGAGGCGGGATGCTGCAGAGGGGTCGACTGCAGGTCGATCCTGAACCGTCGTTCAAACTCACCAAAAGTAAGTGTGTATATATATATATATATATATATATATATATATATATACACACACACGAAACAGTATAAAAAATTGCCTATAGCAGTGGGGGCGAACCTATGGTACGCGTCCCCAGTTGGGCACGCAATCAAATTTGCCTGGCACGCCTAAGCATAGAAATTGTTATCTAAAAAATAGGTATAAAATAATGGACTTAATATTTATAATTTGGTGTAATATATATAAACTTTGGTGGACACGCGAATTTTTTTTATGGTTTACAGGTTTTTTTTTGGCTCGCGACTGTAAAAAGGTTCGCCACCCCTGGATTATAGTATGCCTTCTACCGATTCGTCACAAAACTAAGAGTGAGTGGATATGTAGCTAGCTGCTGGTAGAGAAGTACAAGTTCGAATCCGAGGTAAAACCAAAATTTGTTACGTATTGTTTGTAATGTATTTAGTGTTAAAACGTAAGTTACTGCATGTTAATATATTGTCGTAGATTAACATATAAACATTAAATTGATGTGAATGTCAATAAAGATTAAATGAAACAAATGGCGAACCATATTCAAACAGTTTAGTTTGCCATCAACTGTCTCGACAGTATTATTAACAGAGATGTCGCAGCCGTCAAATAGGAATGAGACGAATTCAGAGAAATGGCTATTACTGGTCGCTTCAAAGAATGGATTTTACTTTATTTTGAATTTCTATATATTTTGTCATATGTAAGAAACGATAAACAAATTTATAAACACGAAAATATTTAATTTCGGTCTTTCTTTCCTTTATATTCCACTTACAAAATTTACAGGGAACGTACGTACTGTATATGAACTTCAGCGAAATAATTACTCTATGTTTTTAAATTCTGGCATATGTTCCACCATGACTGCATACAAATCTTTTTTCTGAAAAATTGTTTTCTTGCGCTAGAAAAAATCAGTGAACTCAAAGAATTAAGAGACGTTCCTTTTGGCCTGAAGACAAATCCCTGCACAGCTTTAACAAGAGTTGAAGAGGTAAGAATTGTTTTTTTTCTTTTCCCTTCGTGTATTGCTTAACATTTTGTCCTCGATCGCTACGTGTAGGAATGAAAATAATGGAAATAGCTCAGTGTCCTAAAAGCACGCAAAATGCCTTTATAAGAAGTTTATCTCTCTCAGAGTATGGATCGAGGGACGGACTTGAAGACTGTCATTAAAGTTACGTCTTCCAATAAATCAAGGGAAATGAACGTATTTGAGCTAAAGATTCTCCCACTAAATGTCATGGACGATGAATGACTTACAGACAGCATTATTTGTAAGAATGGTAAACAATGGCGTTCAGGACAATATTTCGATAAAGCACTTAATTCCATGAAAAGCAACTCTTCTACACATTTAAATAATTTGTGATTTTCATATCACGTAAACCTCAGTTGATTTAGTGTTTGCAATGGCGAAGTAAGTATGTAAGTAAAAGCTGATTACGAGGCGTTATATAGCTCTTAAAATGACTATTTAGTCGTCCGAAATCCAGACTGGGGAATAATTTGGTCATTCCGGAGGTAGTTCGATAATAATGAGTGAGAAGGATCAGAGAGTGGCACACCGCTCGGATCAAGCTAATACAGCCCAGTGCGCTAACTCCTGGATCGGGGTCGGGGTCAGGGGTCGAACCCCCAACCTCAGTGTCTTCACTTAACTTATAAGGAAACGGTGTTTTTTTATGTAGAAAGAAGGAACCAAGGGTGAGGGCCCGCAAAAATACCCCCCTTTATAAGAAAGAACCAAAATCAAGGTCTCCGAGGCTCACGATACCACTTTTTTTTGTAAATTTTGAAAAGATTGTGTAGTGTGTAAAATGCATGACACAGAAAAAGATCAGCTAAAGAGGGCAGCGACAGGAGAAATGGGAGTTCAGCACTCCCTGTCGCCTGCCTAACGTCTCATCCCCCTGGAGTACTTTCTTGGATAATTGGTGTCTACAATCTTCTCTTTATTCCCTAAGATACGGTGGCTAGTGTATTCTGATAACAGACAAAAATGAGGACGTGTTTTTAACGTGAAAAACAATTGCTAATTTCATAACTTTGAAAACATGCGCTTCACACAAGACACGACAATCGTTGTCCTCAAGAACAAATAGGAAAGCTCATCAATGGAATGCCAGAACGTGTGTCAACTTTACATAATGGAAAGGATAAATCAACATCATTCTAACTATATTTATTCAATAAATCTTTTATTATTTATTGAGTTTTATTATCAAAACCATAAACTATGGTAAAACCAAAGGTGTCTATTTACTTTTGTCAACCCCTGTACAGTATATTAATTTTTAAAGATTATTTTATTACAAATGCAAAAAACTTCACTTTTTTCTACGTGAAGGTCAAAATATGAAAATAAAAACCCACTCTAATAGACAGAGTTTATTTCCACAACAGTTTCGATGCCCACTGGCATCCTCCTCGGGTGGATACAGAAAAACTCTGTCTATTAGAGTGGGTTTTTATTTTCATATTTTTCTTATTTTATTACATTTTATATAAAATTTGATTGACATTTTTAAATAAATATATTATTTTAGAATAACGTAACCACATTGCTTCACCGCTTTCCGTTTGATCAGATATGTTAAGCAACGTTCAGTCTGTTCAGTATTTGGATGGGTGACCTTCCTCTGCGTTCAGGGGATGTAGCGACCCTTAAATCGTTCAGATTTCACGTAAAGTTGTAGGTCCCCTGCATCAAATGACTTCTGCTATTACGAAAGAGGTTAAACAACCCCGAATGGCAAACACATCGATCATTAAATGGCAACATTTCAATAAAAAAGCCAATTATTATAATGTGGAAAAGTTTGAACGTAATTCCAAGAACTCACATTAAAAATTATTTATTTTTAGAACGTTATTTCAAAATGTTCTTTTTCATAATATCGAAGTAAAAATAAATACCATTTAAGCATTCATGTTTCTGGTAAAGGTCGTCGGTCATAATCAGTTTCGAAAAAGGTATCAAAAGAGAGCCGGCTCTTTGATTTTCATGTAAACTAAAAAGACAGAACTACTCTCAAATTCCGCTAGACTACATTTTTAATAAAAAATATGTATTTATTTTTCTTTTTAGTCTGTTTCAAAGAAGTATTTTTGTTTCAATGACGTATTTGGAATTAAATATAATTTTTATTTTTATTTCTTTAATATGCTATCATTTTTAGAGGCCATTCAAGGATTTTTTTTTTTATATTAACTGTGACATGGTTTAAAAATGATTATTAGTAATGGGAGAAATATATATATATTATATATATATATATATATATATATATATATATATATATGAGAGACTGTTGTATTTGTAGAAAAACTGAAGCGAGATACAGAGGTGATAGCCATGCGAGGCGATTGACAAGATTAAAGAACATGCTTTATTACGTCCGGCCGTGCGACGAACAGGGGGAGTAGGTATTATTTGTGTGTGTGTGTGTGTGTGTGTGTGTGTGTGTGTGTGTGCAAGATAACTCAAACAGTTGAACCGATTTTAAAAAGTTATTTTGCGGGTAGGTTTGCATTCCCTGACGCTTTTCTAGTTTTTCTTACAATAAACGTTTTGGGTATAACGTACCCTATTATTAATCTTAGTAACCTTGGTTTTTCCTCCGCCCGAATTGTTCATTCTGACGTAGGTCAAGCTTGTTGCCTCACCTTAGACTTACAGCTAAACGTGGAATCCGAACCATGACCCACCACGAGTAGTCAGAAATTACAAAGTCCAGCCCGAACCCGATCTCACGATCAGCAGCTCAGCGTCTTAACCACTAGGCTACCCATAATACCCATTTATCTACCAACCAATTTTTTTGTATGGAAGGATAACAGCTAGGTGAACTGAGCGCCGCCTGCCATCGCTGGGAATCGAACCAACCCGTGGCTGGTGCATTCGTGGTCAACGATACTAACTACTACACCACCATTAAAACCAGAACTAAATCGAAACCAAACAACCATTAGTACTGAAATTTTGTAACATTCCAGTTGATTGCATAATGTTAAAATATAAAACTGGAATATCCCAATAAAAAAACGTAGGAGGCCATTCAAGTATTACGTAACACTTTTTGGCGAGAATTTTAGCACCCCTTCCCACCCTTTGTAACACTTTGTCACAGTGTGAAGCCCCCCTAACTTTAATATGTAACACCGGGTCATACCCCCCCCCCGACTTTTAATTAGGATGGGGGGGGTCAGGGTCGTTTAATACTCTGTCTCTGTCGAGACAGAGGGGTTGTCTGCACCACCTGTGTTGAAGGTGGGACACCTATAATTTCAGTAACAGCACGTGCCCCTGTGTGGGAGGGAGGAAGTATGAACTACATGCCTATACAGTATGTAAAGTATGCATATTAGGTATAGATTGTTCAGTATAGTAATACATACACATGTGACATGAAAAAGGAAACCCCTCTTCAGGAAGACTTAAATTTTTATTTCTTTAACACTAATACAGTTTCGGCTCCTCGCGAGCCCTTGTCAATTGGTAAAGACCGCATAAACAGAGAACAGAGTTTACTGTATATACATCTAGAAGTTAATTATCCGGGATTAGCTGACTGAACCTTCCCATCCTCTTACCAGGGGATAGTTAAGTGACCCTTCCGACCCAGCTTTGACCCGATGGATGTACCTGTGTTTCCTGGCGATTTTTGGATGGTACTGTTACAAAATTCTTAATTTTATTACATATAATTTTGTTAAAAGAGAATTCGCCATCAGATAGATTAAAATTTTGTATAGAGTCTATAAGACTTGATTCAACAATTCTACACTTAACATAATTATTAGATTTGAAAACAAAGTTGCAATTATTGTAGTCTCTGACATGACAGAATACTGCACTTTTTTCATTCCCCCACACGCTCACATCTCTCTTACAGTATGTTCATAAATTCTTTTACTGAGTTCCCTTCCCGTTTCTCCCACATCTACAGGGTGGGCGGAAAGTAGCTCCCTATTTTGGATTGGTAAAAAAATACGTATATTATCCATTTATTTCAGAAGAAATAATATGAAAGGTAGGTATACATGGTAGGTTTTCTCTAAAATTCAATGTGGGCTCCAACTCTTTCCACCAGCTTCTGGAGCCGCCCAGGAATGGCGTCTACTGACTTTAGCAGGAACTCCGGCGGGATGGAGGACATGACTTCCCGAATTCGGTCCTCCAGTTCTTCCAATGTCCTCGGTTTGGTGCGGTAGACTTCTTCTTCTTTACCCACCCCCAAAGAAAGAAGTCGCACGGTGTCAAGTCCGGGCTCCTGGCTGGCCATTGATGTGGACCACGACGACCCATCCAACGCCCAGGAAGTGGGCATCCAGCCACTCACGGACAACAAGAGCGAAGTGCTGAGCGGTACCTTGCTATGTTGCGAAACGAGGTCTGGCCGGTTGTCAGCACATGGGAGAACATCGACGATCTGATATTTATGCAAGATGGCGCCCCTCCGCACTTCGCTCTTGTTGTCCGTGAGTGGCTGGATGCCCACTTCCCTGGGCGTTGGATGGGTCGTCGTGGTCCACATCAATGGCCAGCCAGGAGCCCCGACTTGACACCGTGCGACTTCTTTCTTTGGGGGTGGGTAAAGGAAGAAGTCTACCGCACCAAACCGAGGACATTGGAAGAACTGGAGGACCGAATTCGGGAAGTCATGTCCTCCATCCCGCCGGAGTTCCTGCTAAAGTCAGTGGACGCCATTCCTGGGCGGCTCCAGAAGCTGGTGGAAAGAGTTGGAGCCCACATTGAATTTTATAGAAAACCTACCATGTATGCCTACCTTTTCATATTATTTCTTCTGAAATAAATGGATAATATACGCATTTTTTTACCAATCCAAAATAGGGAGCTACTTTCCGCCCACCCTGTATATTATCAGGACATTCTTTTCATGGTAGTATATATACACACCTGTGTCTTTTCCGTCCTAAGGTTTGTTCGTTATTAGCATGTCATTTATGCAGTTATTATATTTCTTCATACTTCGTCGCGACAGTGCGTTATTTTGTATCAACATTGGACATGTTTCTGATTAAATTGCATGAACATATCAAAGAGTTTTATTTCCATTAAAACTGTTGATTATGTTACATAACGCTCAGCTATACCCTCCTTCCCTAATGATAACAAAGTGTAACACATCCCATGACAACCCTTCTCCCCCCTCGAGTGTTACATAATAATTGAATGGCTCCATATTGTACATTAATTCTTAAACATATAAACACGTCACAATTACTAATTCACGTAAATTACACTGAAGTGAGTTAAAAGTAAGTAAGAGACAAGTAATTAAAGAATGTATATTTAAAACCAATAAAATTAGTCAAATAATTGAAGGGCAAAGAGATAAAGTCTGCTACGTGCAGTTTCAGGGCATGGAATTAACAGACTTCCCTTTTTGCCCAGCAATTACAATATTTAATTAGAAGAATGATTAAAAGCTTGTGTAACCCAAAGTTAAACTGGTCAGAGAGTATTGAAAGGAAATCGTGACTTCTAATATACGACGAGGAGGATCAGTGTTCGTACCTCAGTAGGTAATAATACTGTTTCCCTATAAGCGAAGCAAAGACATTGAGGCCGGGGTTCGACTCCTGGTGGTGCTGGTTAATAATTATAATCCGAGAATTAGCGCAATGGGTCGCATTCGTTTGGCCTGAGCATCGTGCCAGTTTCTGATCTTCTTCACTTTATTAATACAACGTTCAAGATTCTATAATTCGTAAATCGAATTAATACGTTCCGGGTGTTAATGTCTTAAAATTCTGATTAAAAACATTAACATTACACATTCGAACACGGTCACTCTCGGAAAAAAGTTCGCATAGAAAATCAGTAACGATCGATTTTTTTTTTTTTATTTTATTACACTCCCCCAAAAAAATGAAAATATGCAAAGAAAACGTAATATTTCCAATTAGTAATTTTTTTATGCTTTTAAATTTTTTTTGCTTCTATGCGAACTTTTTTCCGAAACTGTACAATCGGTTAAAAAGGTTCTGTCGTGAAACTCAATGTTTCTCACCGATATTTGTTAGCAAGAAACATACTGTAGTTTCACAGAAGGACTTTTTTAAATCAACTGTATAATACCGCTCATAGGTCTGAGTCCAGTTTCTTTTTCATCCGTAGAAACCTTTTCAGTTGAGACAGAGAGACTAACGACATTTGATCAACTTGACATGAAACAGATAATTCACTGGTCAACAAAATAATTTTTTTCTGTCACAAGTATTGAAGTAGGTGAGCCTAACAGTATTTTTTACGCTGAATTCGAATATGTTGTTAGATTTTCTCCATTACGCAAGGTTTTTACGTGGCACACAGTTATATTTTAATAAAAAATGTATATTTCTATATTAATGCATAGCCTTTGTACTGTACTTACCTAAAAGGCGACATTGGTTGATTTTCTGCTGTATTTCGCCTGTGGAACATCTCTCTTGAGGGTCCAGCAGTAGTCCGCCAGCATATTTGGGCTCCACTTGCCCTGGTACCGCTTTTCCATGTTGGAAATGTCTTGCTGAAAGCGTTCCCCGTGCTCGTCACTGACGGTGCCAAGGTTTTCAGGGAAGAAGTCCAAGTGGGAGTGTAAGAAATGTATTTTTAGGGACATATTACATCCCATAGCTTTGTAGGCCTTCAAAAGATCACTCACTATTTCATGGTAGTTTTCGGCCTTATGATTTCCCAAAAAATTCTTAGTAATATTTTTGAATGATTGCCACGCAGCTCTTTCCATTTCATTCAGCTGATCTTCAAATTGCTCATCATTTATCAACTCCCTTATTTGAGGACCTACAAATATCCCTTCTTTGATTTTAGCATCACGTAGCCTCGGAAATTTATTCTTTAAGTACAGAAATCCGTACCATTTTGATCCATCGCCTTGACGAAATTTTCATCAGTCCAAGTTTGATGTGCAATGGAGGTAAGTAAACTAGTTGAGGATTAACCAGTGGCTTATTCACCACATTTTTCTTTTCTGGAATAAATGATTCTCGTTTTGGCCACTGCTTTTGTATGTAGTGATTTTTTCTGTTCCTACTGTCCCATTCACACAAGAAACAGCAGTGCTTAGTAATCCAAGCTGCAAGCCGAGCAAAAGAGCAATCACTTTCAAGTCCCCACAAATATGCCAGGAATATTTTTCATACCTAATACTTGTCAAGAGAAGTTTCATATTGTCATATGACTCCATGTTGACAGCATGAGCTAAAGGCACTGACGAGTATTTATTTCCGTTATGGAGAAGCACAGCCTTCAAGCTAAGTTTTGAGGAGTCAATGAACAAGCACCACTCCGTTGTATTGTGTTGATGCCCAAGGGCCTCCATAAGAGAAGCAGCATCATTACAAAATACTAGACCATTTTCTTGAGAGAAAAAATGCTTAAATTCATCCTGGCGGTTGCGGAAAAAACATTTTAGTGCCCTGCTGGAGAAGATTCCATCCTTTCAATCTTGAAGCTAAAATTTTAGCCAGTTTTTTAGACAAATTTAAATCACGAACGAGGTCATTAAGATCTCCCTGAGTTATTAAATGAGGTTCCGAGGAAGAACCACTTGCTTCAAATGTTGGATCACTATCAAACTGTTCTCCTACCTGGTCTGGATGAACTTCATCAGCATCGGAGTCATCTTCGTCCATGGTCACATTTTCTGGTGGTTTCGGTACGGGTAGCTCTTCATTGTGTGGAACAGGTCTCATTGCTGACGGTAAATTAGGATATTTCACCGTATGTTTGGACTTAGAAATAATCCCTGATGTGTTTGTTAAACAGAAAAACAGTCTGATGAATGGTCTTTCGGTTCTCTCCAAACCATAGGCACGGCGAAGGGCATGTGACGAGAACTATTTTTCCAACCAGTTAGAAGCCTAACACATGTCACACAGCAAATATGAGGGGCCCAGTACTTATCTTGGTCACCTAGTTTGCACCCAAAATAAAGCTTATAACATTTTTTAATCAGTGGAGTAATGGTTCGTTTCTGAGATTTGAAGGTTAGCTCTCCATACACATAGCAGAAACTATCTGGGTGATTTAAACACTTTCGTGGCATAATGCAAGCTTAATTAACACAAAACTGTAACTGCAGGATGTAACACACTTCACAGAACAGATTGAGTAACACTTGTGATGCTCACACACAACTGGCACACAACTGACAAAAAAGTGCGCCTCAGACAGTGACTCGGTGCATGTCTGAACATGTAGATACATGTATCAGCCCGCCTTGCCTGATAACCCGTACCCATGGAATCAAGTCAACTGTCTTACAAATGACCTGCTAGCACCCAATTTAGCTTCCTCTCTCCAATACTAACATGTCATCCTTATAAATAAAGCGCAGTTTTCTAAAAAATCTTTATACGCTATATAAAAGATACAGTAATACGTATCAGTCACACAAAACCTATGGGTGATAGAAAGATTCTAATTGCATTTTTGAATTCAGCGTAAAAAAGTATGCAAAAAACATTAAACAATTTACTTGTGACAAAAATTTTGTTTACCAGTGATAATTAATTTATCGTAGACTAGATTAACTTAGGTTAGGTCAGCATAGGTTAGGTTACGTTAGGTTAGATTAACATAGTTAGGTTACGTTAGGTTAGATTAACATAGGTTAAGCTACGCTAGGTTAGGTTAGGTTAAGTTAGATGAAGTTATTTTTTTTTAAATGTTGATGTTATGTCTTGTCGATCTGATGGGTATAGGTCCGAGGCAGGTAAACAAACCAACTGAATATAAGATAGTTTATATACAGTACACAAGTCTTTTGAGCGAAAACCTTTTATGATAAAACTATAATTGCATACGCAAGTAGTATTGGCGCGAAATGGACGAGTGCAATGTAATGTTGCAAATGTTGATCAATGTTGTAAAAGGGGGGTGTTGCGATGGGGGAGGGGAATATTGCAAAGGAGGAGGGGTTGTTTGAAAAGAGGGTATACAACAAGGGTGAGGGGTCTTGCAAGAAGGGGGAGTTATCCCCCAAGTTGCAATGAAGGGGGGGAGCTTTGGGGGAGAAGGGAGGTGACCTCCCCCCAAAGGGGTAACCTTAACCTAAGAGAGAAAGGAGGAGGAGGAGAGTCTTTGGGGGAAAGGTGGGATGTCCTCACCTCCCAAAGGGAAACCCTAACCTAAGCCTTAACCTAAGAAGGATAGAGATGTTCGGCTGGCCCCAGCCAGACGCATAATGAGAGTTCATCCGAGCGCCCGCTGTCTTATAAGGTGTAAATCAGCCAGTCGGCTTAGAAGGCTTAATCTGGCTTAGAAGGCGTAAATGGCTTGTTCAGGTGTACATTATTAGGGTTGAGTTGCCAGATTGCGCTATTTATTTAATTAAAGCAGATATTATTGACAGTTGGTTTAGAAGTCTTAAGCAGCCAATCGGTTTAGAAGGCGTAACCAGCCATTTGGTACATATTTAATTAAATAATATCGTTTTTATATATACAACCAAAAGAATTAAATAAAACACCATTACATCATTCTGTGTATTTAGACGAATTATTGGAATAAATTTCATTAAATATATAGAAAATACATATACAATCATTCATTCTATACAAACGAGGAATATATGCAACAAAAAATAATAAGAGTATAAGAAATACGAACGAGGAATATATATATAATAAAAAAATAAAATAAAAAATAATAATATAAGAAATACAAAACAGTGGACTATAACCATCAATATAATAGTACAGGAGAAATATATATATATATATATATACATATACATACACATTTATGTTAAATAATTACATTTATTGAAAAAATATACTTCAAAATACATACACTTTATGGTCTACTACGTTAACTAAAACACTAAACTCGCACGTAATCGAGTGTACAGTCACATCATTATTGCTTTGCACTACGCAGTAAATACGATTTAACATTATTTCACTGCTCAAGGTATAGGGATGCCTATACTCGATGTAAAGGGCCTTCATATCGTTCAATACTATTTTTGTGCCCACTTTACATTCGGTTGGCAAATTATCTTTAAACACGGCTAGATTACAATGAAAAGCACACACAAAGAGGTCATCGTTAGCCACAACATCATTATTAAATTCAAGTTTATACACACTCCTTTCCAATCGAGGGTTTTTTCTTACCGATACGCGCTTTTCAATCGTGAACTCTTCTTCACAATTCATAGCAGCAGTTGAAATAATCTTCTAAGTCGTAACGACAGCTGTTCATTATATAAAGAAACAGCTTTCATGATATTTCAAAGAGTCTAAGCCTTTTAAATAAGCATCCAGCTCTAGACCATTCTCGCCTTGTTCAGTTCTACACTCGGTAAACCCGCCGAGCAGAGCGGTGTATGCGTATTCAAGAACCGTATCAAACTAAAGCATATCCGTAACACGAGCGTCTAATATAGGCTTCAGCTTGCGGAAACCGACGATTTCAAACATTCTGTCGAGGATGAAACGGTTTCGCGTAGGGACAATAACGTTATTATCAGAAGCATTCTTCCACATCAATCATATATCAATGCATGGCTGATCGTTATTTATACACAACGTAAAAACAATGGCGTATGTGGGGCTATCACTAATCTGTTCTCTTCTTTTACCTACACCTTCAGGTATTTTATAACGATCCTCATTCGACTTCTCAACTATCATGAAGACTCTATTCGTCTCCTCAACACTTAACTAAATGTAGTAATTAACCTTTATTAATCGTTCTTATTTGCATTTTAATACTATTTTCTCTTTCTTTATTCCATTTCTCTTTATCTTTTGTCATTCTCTTTACACTCGTTTCGCTGTGCTTTATAAATACGGGTAGCACGTGACCGAGTTTGAGGCGCCATTATAATTCGAACAATGCAAAGGAGACGGGGATTAATTATACACTAATTACACTTTACTAACTTTATTTATACCGAAAACACTTTTAGATAAACGGGGCAGTGTAGGGGAAGTTAACGTTAACATTTTAAGTCGGAGAGACACGAAATAATAGTCTAACTTTACAATTACATCGTCACACGTAAATACACCTTACTAAGCCCAAGGCCGCCCGATGACTCGGAGGCATTTCTACCCAGCCTCACTTGGGCCGACTCTTAGTGTTGCCAGCTTGTATTTTATAATTTTAATACAACCATTTTAATTTCTTATTTAATATTATTATCTTTATTAAACAACCACTATTAATTTCTTATAACCAAAACATTTTAATTCTTAATTAGACATTACTACATAAACAACATTCCGTTTACCAGAGTTTCTTGTCTACAAGTCGTTTCAAGTACATGGCTAATTGCACTGGTTTCACGCCTGAACACGCGCAATGACTTCGTCACGGACACATCGTACATGGCATTGAGAATGCTTCTCAAAGGAAGTTCCATCGTATTCGAAGAGCGCACGTCCACTCGGTTCAAGCTCTGAGATGACTATAAGCCACGCGTGGGCGGATCGGCTCGACGGGAGGAGTGAGTCACCATAAGCTGATGAATCGTGTACGGTGTTGTTCCAACGTGAAAGAGAATACTTATAACCCATTATACTGGTAGCTATTTTGAGAAATTTTCCATCTGCAATACATGAAGCAATACCGGTTTTAATGTTTTATCACTCCCACTCTCCAGAATGCGCACCAGACATTTTCGTTCAGGGGGATTTTCACGAACTAAACACATTTTATTCACACTCCGGCGCACTATTTGAGAGAAACATATGCCCATATTTTTCCTTTTTGCTTAGCAAGCGATACTCGTCTCTAAATTCTGTTAAAAACTCACGCAAGCCTTTAGCCACAACCTCACTACAAACCTCGTCATGATATATATTAATGTAGTGGTAAAAATAATTCAGATTCTCCATTATGACAAGATTTACATTCTCAGTCGCAGGGTACGAGTACTCGGTATGATGCAACATGATATAATATCGCTTGTCACACCACTCATCAACAAGACTCACTAACCATAACCGCTGCTTCTCTTCTGCACGTGTTGTTTCTTCCACTTCACGGTATATGTAACCTTTTATAAAGTTTAGCCCTACAACATACTTCAATACATCGCTTGTACCACGAAATCCCGCAATGCTCTCGCCAGAATACTCGTAGAGTATTTGTACCTCGTGTTCCTCAAGCTTCGCACTGTTCAATGTAGTCTTAAAAGTATCAAAGGAGGGTGGGATGGGGAGCCATTCAGTATTCACCACATCTTCACACTTTGCTAAATACCACTTCATAAACGTCGAACACGCAATATTAAAGATAGCCATTACTATTTTTCGTCTACGTGGGAATTCGTCAAATACACGTCTGAGATCCAGGGCTTGTAGCGGTCAACTGAGCACGCAGGGTAGAGATATGCTCAGGTAGTACCAGGAGTCACGTGACCATTGATCGATCATACAGGGGCGGAGCTTAGAACTTTCTCCTGTACACACACACACACACACACACACACCCACACACACAAGAAAAGTGAAACGCTAATTCAAACAATATTTATTTGATAAACATATCATTGAATTATTCAAGGTATATATTTACAAATACGTGTAATAAATAAATAAAATAAACATATCGTTGACAATAGACATATACATATATATAACAGTCAAAGATTATGGTATCCAAAGGGTACGGTATCATAGGTACCAGGCACCTGGTAACGTTTCCTATAGGTGTCACGTCACACCTTCGTACCCCTAAGTTCCTTCACGCCCCCAGCTTCTGCACCCGAAAATTGTGGGTCCCTACAGCTAGTTGGGGCGGCTGGTCGCTCTCATCTTCCAAACACACTAGATCCTTCAACGAATCAAAGTTAACGACCCGCCGATTCGCCTGGTTGAGCGTGATACCCTTAGCCTTCACGATATATTTCATATCCTCCCCCACCCTTACCCGTACCCCATACATTTTTGGCCCTGTTGAGACAAAAGAGTCTGCGTATGCGATGTCTCCATACTCATTCTTGAGGCATGTAGTCACCCTTCCTCGCTGTGAATATCACACTATCTGTATCGGCGTACAGAACCCTCCGACCAAGAGAATGCAATAGGCCCCAAAGTTTGATGCGTGTATAGGCCGTTTTGAAGCTGGCTACAGGTATGTTTGTAACCTGTGAGATATCTGTAGCCAATTCGGTAATGTTGTACCTTATTATATAAGTATTACCTACATTCACGATCTCCATGACCTCTTTATCGGGAGCGTTGGCATAATCCTAGACTTCACTATAACTTTGAGCCAAATGAACGTTCCCCTTGCCAGTATTCTCGGCAAATTTTCCCCAAAGACTGTTTAGACACAACTTTGTACTAAAGCGCTTGCCGGGGTTCTTTACAATTTAGGAACGGTCAAGCTGTATCCCTTCACGGTCACAGTAACGTTGAATATAAGTCGATTTTTCATCTTCGGTATCAACTCCTCTCAGATACCCTGATGCCTCTACCTTATCCTTCAAAAAAATGTTTATATACAGGGCGTCCCAAAAAAATGTATACACACTTTAAATACTTATAAAGGCAGTGTTTATTAAAATACATTTCATTTTCAAAATGTAATAGAATCTACAGACATTATTTAATTGTTTTGTCAACGCCTGTTTTCAAACTGACGTCCGTTCTGGTCCAGGCACTGCTGATAACGCGAAGCAATGGAATCGCAAACATCACGAAACATTTCGTTTGGTATTTGTGTGCATTCTCGTTCAATGGCTGCTCTCAATTCAGCGACTGTTGCAGGTTTTATAGCGTAGACTTTGTCTTTTAAGTATCCCCATAAAAAAGTCTAGTGGTGTGAGGTCTGGTGAACGCGGAGGGTATTCTACGAAACCCCTTCGTCCAATCCACATCCACATCGTGCCAAGTACCACTCGCAATACTCCACTCTTCGGTCCGGATCATCTTCATTAATAGCATGGACTAATCTTGGAATGTAACTTTTCCATTGACAGCGCTTCAAATGCGTTGGACAGACGATTCTGAAATTCCTACCTCACGACTCGCTTACCGCACAGATTTTCTTGGACTTTGGTGATACGTTTCCAGTACTCTTTCTTGCTTTGTGGGGCTTGTCGATGTCCGTGGTCTTCCGGAACGCTTCTGTGGACATTCTGAACAGTTCCATCGGCTTCAAACTTATCTCTAATTCGAGTGATGGTAAGTCGCGTTGGTGGATCTGTTTGAAACTCCCTCCTAAACTGTCTTTGCACTTCAACTGCGTTTTCACACTTCCAGTAGCATTTTAGAATGAATTTCCTTTTCAAAGCTTAGTCTGACTGCCATTATTAATTCTAATGGGTTTAACTTGGAAAGAAAGAAACATCAATTGAGCTATCAGCTGTTAAAGTGTGTATACATTTTTTTGGGACGCCCTGTATATATGGCGTGAAAAGGTTGGGTAGCTTTCGAAACCTCCACACCTCATATATTTTCAATATTCTGTAACCATGGCGGATGGCTAGGTCCAGTTCAGGGCTTGTATACACACCTCTGATCTTACGCTGGCTGGTTGTGTGATTACACTCCCCATTATTCTTCTCTGCGCACTTCACGCACAGGGGTAACATGAGTTTGTGGTCTATAAGAACGAGCAAGATCAGCATCCATAAATCGCGAGGGGGAGCACGTCTACGAAAGAAAGACCGAAATAGTACCCGTTCAAATTTGTTGAGACACCTCGATGGATGGCAGGTCAGGTCCCACCAGTTTTTCAGATGCACCTACGGGGTACGGATTGTTCTTCATCACGTACGGATATAAATAACAGAAATCGTAGTAATGGAGTTTCACGCCCTCCGTAGCGGAAAGTATAGCTTGAAGGGATTTGTACGCCCTTCGAACAAGCTATCACCACATTTGAGAGGACCCAACACCATTGAACGCTTGATCGTGTTTATTTCTTCACGGTACTGTCCATCTGTTTCCATCCGTGCATCATACTCATGCTCCCACAAGACCTTGTTTGTGAACTGGGGGCCTATAAGCTGATCGCGGGTGCGGGTCCATGCAAGACTGTCGGAAGGAGATCTACCGTGGATATCTCCTACGACTCACACTCAGGACGGGGGCATTCGTGCCACCAGCAACCGTTAAAGGAGTACACAGTCTTCTCATCAGTGGCACGGTTTTCGCTTGGCCCATCAACCCAAAAAACACGAACATTAACCTTAATGGGTACTTCCCCCGTATTGCGGGCATGTTTTATGTATACACCTGTCTGCTGCTGTAGGTGTATGAGCCAGTAAATAGCCTTGTGCCCATAACTGCGAGGGTTGTTTCTGTGAATGACGGCTAAGGTGTCTTTAGGCATGAAATTGTTCTTGAACACGTAAAGCACAATGAGGCAATCGTGGTTGCGACATGCAACGGATCACATTTGAAACGGACTCTGTACATCCTTCTAAAGGCATGGAAACATACTCTAAGCACGCGCACATCATTCACGCAATAACGCTCACATTCATCAGCTATATTGTAAGGATTAGATTCATTAAAACTGTTGTAGTAGCGGTCAAAATCTTCACGTTCACTTGTACTCAAGCATTCATAGTTAAAGTAATGTTTGGGTGGAGGTAGTCCTACGTAATTTAAAGTTTCGCTAGTGAGGAATGTGTAAAGGAAATATCCTTTTGAAACTTCAGCGGCTACACCCATGACCTTGGGTAGCTTTGGTAATTTACAAAGTGTGAATAATAGTGTCTTTAAACTGTACATTACCTCTTATTTGCATCTGTATAAATTTGTTGCCTCTTTTCAAGGGATCACCTGTAAATATCTCATGACTCGTGCTCAAGCAACTCCTTATAAAGGAACTGTGTGTCAAATTTCGCCCCGTTATGGGCAAGAATATACAGTCATTTTTTTTAACTTGTCCACTAACTTGACAATATAGGACACAAAGAGTTTCAAGGAATTGTCGTGTGCAATCGTTATAAAAACGTTTGCCGTTTACCACATGTGTGACACTCATGACACTCGACCTCCATGCACTCATCACAGATAGTCTGGCTTACAAGTAGATGTGGAGTGACCTCTTTGGTTTCAGCGTTCGTACATGTTTCTATATCGTAGGTTTATTTTTAGGCTTAGCGTCTTTCATATAACATACATGCTTTACTCCAACCGCCTTATATTTCTCATGGCATGTAGAACAGTGAATTCATCACATTTATGCTTGAAATTCCCCCAATTATCCATCATATGAAACATACCACATTCACAGATTCTCATTTTCCTGCACGTGCCAAGTGACTTATGGAGTTCAAGACAGTTATTATTGAAAAATGTGCGTCTGCATACATCACAGTCCCTCTTCTCAGCTTCAACCACATGGCTTTCACATTTGGAACTTTTACACTGCGCACATACCATGTGGCAATCCTTACAATGTTTCACTATATTTTCCGAAAACTCGAGACACCCCTTACACAAATCATGATGCCGTCCATATTTTCGACTTTTATCATAACTCGCGTAAAGGTCTCTTATATTGCGGATGGGGAGATACGTTGTTCCTGACAGCCCTAAGATAAGTAGGGGGCTTGTATGATCTCTCACACTGCATTTAAAAACATACACAGTCCTACGACGATCATCCATTCCAAATACAACTATACGAACATTCATTTCCTGCTCTACCCTTCTCAGCTCTTCAGGATCCATATTACACTCAAACTCAAGTTTACGGGCACGCTGCACAACCGTAGGCAACCAAATGTTCTTGACCCATGCACTTAGTAAAGTGAACATATGAGCTAAGACTACTGGTATAAAGCCGCAACCACGATCGACGTTTATATGCCGCCTGTAAATTGCCTGAGAATTGAAGTTAAGAGTATAAGGTGTGGCACTATGACCCACAACACGGAAAACACGGTCAATATTTACCGTGAAGTTGTCCATATTGAAGGCTGTACTACTTTGAGAAGCCCGCATTATACGGTCCAAAATATACTCTATATCTACAGCTGCCAAGCGTCTGAATGGTATTACTACCCAAAAATCATCTACATCCCTGTCATCTGATCCAAACCCGAAGGACATCCTCGTCCTGACTTCACGTTCGTCGCGGTTTTCAAGGCCGAACTCCACAATACGTTCAACTACGCGCCGCAGTCCGTGTTCAACACCATTGCTATACATGGATATAGGATCAACCATGACTGCAGTATATACCGATTTCTAGTCGGGGCTGGGATGGGGGTGGTGGTGCGCACCAACTCGAATGTTATACCATCCTTTACAGCACGAGAAGCTGCTGCTGCTGTGGAGGATGTACCCGGAATTGAACAGGAATAAGTGGGTAAATTTTTATTTGAGGAAGGTACTACTGTGGGGGTTGTGTCGTAGGACGTAGAAGGTTGGGGCTCTATTAATAGTGGTCTAACAACCTGCGTAATCCTGGCACGCTTTATACCTGACGTGGAGTGCTCCTCAGCATGGCTCCGCTTTGAATTGTCGCGTGCTACAGGTATCGCTGGTGTGGACTCGTTAGCGAGGTTGGAGTCTGTGACAACAACTACACTGCCGTCGGGGTCGTTTATAATATCGATGATGGGGACATGATGCTATACCTCATCGTCATTCACGGTTCTGTAGAAGAAGAGGAAAAACAAGACTAGAATACAAGGATCACCACATAAATTTTTATTATATTTTGTAAATTACCTACTTAGGAGTGTAACGTATTAGAGATGGATTCTGTAGAAAAATTCAGGTTCACGAGCCCATCCACATGTATTATATCTAGCCCTACAGGATGTGGTAAAACGGTGTTTATGCTTAGAATCATTAAAAAAAGGGAGAGATGTCAAAATTTGTGCATAAAGTTATATGGTGTTATTCAACGTATCAATCAGTGTTCAACAAGTACCAAAATGATATTTTGTTCCACAAAGGTGTATATACGTTAATTCGTTAAAGGGAAATGAAGATACAGTCATTGTAATTGACGATCTCATGTTGGAGATGGATAAAACGTTTGCCGAGACATTTACAGTGTTCTCCCACCATCTTAACATAAGCGTGTTCTTCATCAATCAAAATCTATGATATTTTTCAAAAATAGATACATGAGCGATGTGTCGTTAAATACACAATATCTAGTCTTATTCGCGCAACGTAGCGATGTATAACAAATTGGGGTATTAGCCAATCGAATGTTCCCGAATCAGCGTAAAGAGTTTATGGAAGTTTATAAAGAAGCTACAAGCCAGCGGTACGGATATTTGCTTTGTGACCTTCATCCGCGAAACACGTTTGGGGTGCTTCTAAGAACGAGTATATTTTCAAACGAGCCTGAAACGGTGTATATTCCAGAATGACAAATAGGCTAAAGAAATACCGTGAATTAATAAAAATCTATCATCGATTACCTCGGGCATTGCAGCAGATGTTTGTTAAAAATATCGACTCCGACTTTTTAAAATTCATCTGTGAAATCTGCCTTAATGTTATAAAATGTAATGTACCAAAGAAATCCGCTCAGAAGGCTCGCCTACGTCGTTACAAGAATATAATACGTACGCTCGCTCGTAAAAGTCAAACTGTGGGGAAGAAAAAACGAATTATTATACAAAGAGGAGGGTCATTCCTCCCCATCTTATTTTCAGTTTTGGGTCCTTTACTGACTAGATTAATATAATGAAGAAAGTGGTAGTGATTCCACACAAGGTGTATGCTTCACTGCAAAGTTCAAAGAGTCCAGACACGGTTCTAGAACTTCGTAAAAGCAGGCTTAAAAGAATGGAAAGCGAATTGTTAGCTCTATAAACAGTGAAAAAACACCTGATGAGAAAAGATTCTTATACCAAGAAGCTCTTCAGAAATTTCTTCACGAGTACGAAAATTATAAGAATCTGAGAGAGATCCCCGTGGTTATTAGGCACAGCACGGACAACGATGGGCATGGTGACATAGGGCCTGTGTCCGACGATAGAGCTGACCAACCAAAGATTAACGGGTCGGCCCCACAGCATATAGAGCATGTATTAGAAAGCACCCTCCCACATACATTGAGCATTGAGGAATAAAGGTTTAAGTCTTTATAATCTATTGAATGAGGATCCCAACATAGAGTGGACCGATACAGGTGA